>JBBPBR010000008.1:1415191-1427661 GCA_037974775.1 Cicer pinnatifidum
AATATTAAACAGATATTAAAGTATTTTTATTTTATTTTTTAGTCAAGTAATTTCTACTTATGGACAAATAAACTATTTTTTAATTTATAAAAAAATAAACCATGAAAATATCCTATAATTATTGATTGACAACTCAATATTTAAAATTGGAACTTTCTCACAAGACCACTGTGTTTACAAACATTTTGTCAAAATTGGAACAGTTAGTCTCATAACTTCTAACATACTTTTCATCATAAAAAAACTTTTGAACAAACAAATGTAACATGTCATAAAATTTGTAATTTACCATAAGATGTCAACGTCAATTATACCAAAATAATATCAAACTTGGTTAAGATTGGACTATATTTTATATACTAATACCATAACAATATATTAAGAACGATACAAAGTAAAAAGAACCATGTCACAATTCACATCCTTCTGCCGTGCAAGCTTGAAAGGGTTGAAGCAACATTAAAAGTGTTGCAACTATTGAAGAAAAAGATCAATTTAGTACAATATTCTACAAATAAATAATGAAGCAAACTATTTACAAAGGAGTGGCACTCATACATGTGACCTCATACAGATAAACACATTCCTATGAATATTCCCCCTCCTTCACTTTCATGTAAAATTTCAAGTACATTATGAACTAAAAATAAAATTTTTGTTCCTAGTTTTGTCACATCAAGACTCTTATATGAACATAAAAGTATGTTTGTGAACTCTTCTTCACCATGAATATACAGTTTACGAGGACGCTACCAATTTGCGGAATCTTTCCTCTCTCTCCTTGCGAGACCGAGAAGATGACGTACTTGATGATGTTCGTCTTTGTCTTTTCCTTCTTGGACGGAAGAAAAAATCTTGTGTGTCAAGAACATAAGAAATCTGCAGATGAAAATAATGTATATGAAGAAAACTATAGATGCAGAATAGTTAGGAGTAGAAGACCATAAAAACTATAAACCAAATCATAAAGAGAGTTGAGAATTAAATAGTTGATCATTGAACTGGACTTAATTCATGAATGAGATTATAACATTGTGTGCAGACAGCCACTAATGTGCCCGTGCTCATGTGTCTGCTTTTCTTTTTTTGTTAAAATAAATAAAAGTTACATTTTTTTTATGATTATTATTTTTTAAATAAAATGTAGTTATTTGATTAGATAAAGAAGAATAATATTGTAAATAAAATAGTTTTATTAGAAGGTAAATAAAATTGGAAGAAAAATGTATATACCAAAACACAGTATCCATTTATATATATAGATATTTAAAAAAAATTCAATTGTTGGATTGGGTATAGAAAGATAATATTATGGACAAAACAATTGAAGGGTAAAAATAGAAGAAAAAAATTATACCAAAACTTGGTATCCCCTTTATAAATAGGTATAGATTCTGACACCATCTAGAGGGAAAGTTTTGGTTGTTTTGTTTTGTTTCTAAGAAATAAAAAATTATTACAAAAAAAAAAAAAAACATCAATAAGATCAAAGTACCTTGTCAATGTTAGGTTCTTCAAATTCTACTTTATACAATCAAACATTCAAATCCAGATGTTCATAATGGCACATAAATACTCATGTGCTACAAGAATTATGGTGTTGATGTACAAGTTTGCAGACCAAACAACAGTGGCACAAAGACCTAATGCCCTTGTTAGATAAACATTTGTTTCTCATACACAATTATACCAATTGTGGGAAAATATTGTTTATTCATCCTACAAAGATGAGGGAAAACTTATTATTAAAAAATCAAAATAAAATTTTAAGGATTTAAAGGATATACATTTATTATTTTGCCACACCGTCCCACTTTTGTATGGATATTTTGAAATTGGTCGTATGATATGGAAAAATGGTGGTTTTTCATTAGATGACAATGTAAGACTATTCTACATTGTCAGTGTATGTCCATTAAATGCAATGTTAATATATTTATTTGTCTTAATTATTTAAATATTGATAAACTAGTTAAATAACGTACCAAACTGCAAAATGGAAAAATCACATGGCTACAAATATGAAAAAGAAGCATACCTTGGAAGAGTTGCAAGCTATCTTGCATTCCAATCCATTAATTACTTTGACATCTTCCATGACAGCACAAATTGCAGAAAGCTCATCTAAGTCCCCATATTTGGGTTTGTTTCTGAATAGAGCAAAATAAAGCGCAATTAAACTTTATGCATTACCTAATTGAATATAATTGCCAATGTATCCATGTAGCTAAAAGCGTCCATATTCATGAATAAATATGTTTCTAATCGCTATAAATTGAACAAACGTCAATTTTAGTCTCTAAATGACAATTCATCTGTACCTTTCCAGTAAAATGCCATGAGGCTCCTTTTTGACAGGAAGGACAGACAGAAAATCATTGTGCAGATAAAAAGAAAAATTTGGATCAACAGAAACAGCAGAAAACTCGGGTTTTTCGTTCATATTGTCCATGAGCTGGATGGAGAGCCGAGAGGGGCTAGAGGACTGCAATGAGAAAACAACGGAAAATGACATTAACAACAGATCACAATAACAAATCATGAAATCCAGAACAGAAGTTTCCTTGTTAAAAAGGACTTACACATTGAAACCGATATACGTTCTCCTCATGAAGGATGACATGTGCATTTGCATGGTATACAGAATCATTTAATTTCCCAGGTTTCCGAGACTTTTCGTACTCGTATAATTGGAGAAGCTTATTGTCTTCCTCGTCGGTTGCAACAGTTTGAAGCTGCAATAACAGTATACATTTAGAGCCATTGAAGGGAAGCATATCACAAGCATGTAGCAGGGCATGTGAATAAAGCTACACACCTGTCTGATTAGTTTATATATTAACTTGTCCAAAGTGAATAACACATAAGATTGATTCCCGAGAATTGCTCGACATTCATCTTCAAACTTAGCATTCTCGGCAGATCCATCGAGCAAGTTGTACAGTGCATTCATAAATCTAAAAATATATGAACAATCAATTCAGAAGTGAACTGAGCACGCTAACAGTCTAACTTGGAGGTAAAAGGACATAGATAAGCTGTGAAATACTAAAAATGTACAGAGGAAAATAAACTAAAAACAACTTAGGAACATGTCATTAGTAATTTCCCAAATAGTCGTACAAGTGCTTATGACAATAGATAAGCTTAAATAAGCCAATCCAAACAGGCAAGGACTAATGTGATTGATTATATAGGCTATACCTAATAAATTTAAACCTAATAAGGAAAAAAGGGAATAAAACTCCCCTAAAACATATTTACAGCATGTACCTTGAATAAAGATCTGGGGAGCTAGCATCTTTTGCTTTCCATTTCATTTCGGCACCCGTTGAATTTTCTTTGGCAGATAAGATCCTTTCATAAAGAATCTGCCAAGTTCATAAAGGATGTATGACATCAACACCAAGGGGGAAAAATTCAGCATAAAACAGCAAGAATAAACATTATCCTTACTTGATGAAGCCTAAAAAGCACAAAGAAATCATCATTCCCGTAAAACACCCTTGAATCTTTCACATCTTCAACAAATGAAACTGCTGAAACATGCTTTGTGAGAGGTTTCACAGTCGAAACGAACCTCTCTAATACAGTTAAAGACGAACCATCTCCTCCAGTTTGTGCATCACACAACATACCCTCAGCTTCACCTTCACTCTCAGCCTTACCATCAACATCATCGTGTTCTATATCTTCCTCCTCCTCGTGATCTCCCCGGAAGCATTCATCACCAGCAGACTCACTTCCAGACACATCTTCACCGGCTTCAGAAACATTTTCGCTGTCTTCATCATCAGCATCGGCATCATTATCACCTCCAGCCTCTGGACGGCATTCGTCCTCTCCACTTCTAGACTGATATTTCCTTCTATCAGCATCGTTCTTTGATTGCACATTTGAATCTCCATAAGCAACAAAATTATCCTCTTCAGAGTCTGCAGTTGGAGATAATTCACCCTCTTCTTTTTCAATTTTGCAAGGAACAGAAGATTCTTCATGGCTTTTAACTTTACTGGTCTCAACTAACACGCCATTGGCCACTGGTACCGGAGCAGTAATGTCACATCCCTGAAACACAAAGATAGGCAGACATTCGTATATCAGTTAAAGAATGTGAAAAGAAAAAACAAGAATGAGAAAGCAAAACAGTTTTGTTAAAGTAAGAGTTGACAACGGCCATAAATAGAAAACTCATACCTCCACCAAAGGTACATTAACACTTGGAGACTTGGCCATGGCTACAGAGACATTAACACTTGGAGACTTGGCCATGGCTACAGAGACATCAGCTTCGGAAGGTCGGGATGGAGTAAGTACGCGGCCTTGAAATATAAACATAATTTAGTATTCAGACAACAATAAAATTAATTCAACAGAAGTGCAAAAGAATTGATTTGAGGCCCTATTTGGATAAACAACTTAGTATAGCATAAGCACTTGTCGTATAACTTATGTATAAACTATTTCTATAAAAAAAGATAAAGGAAAGTCAAATAGTTTTCATACAAGCTATGTTGTTTTCATAACCTATCATGGACATGTCATAAACGTTTCCATAAGTAACACCGAGGTCTAGTACAAGTGGTTGTTGCGCAATGTGTGAATGTTGTAAACTCCAAATTTGATTCCTACTCACAAAAAAACTAATTTGATAAACTCTCTCAACTTCTCACAAGTGCTTATGCTATAGTAGATAAACTCAAATAAGCCCATCCAAACATGCCTTGAGTAAACATAAATAGAACAACCAAAATCACAAGACATGAATTTCACAACTATGTTGTATACAGACCTGGAGACATATCTATGTTGGTTTTGTTCATACTGTTTTCTCCTTTAATTGCAACAGATGCACCGTTCCTCGCTCCTTGTTCATCTGACGAAAACTGTTTACCAAATCCAGGAGCTTTATCACTGCAGTCGACACTTTTCTGCCCTTTATTATCCATTAAAAGGTCATCTCTACAAACAAGTTCGCCACCAACAGAGCCATTTTCTTTATCATTGACCACAACACTAGTTTTGTGAAGATTTTTCACTTCAGTTACTCTACCATCAACTTCATTCTTCTCAGATTTTGGTAACCTTGAATTCATCGAAATTGAGTCTTTGTGAGGGCTTCCATCTGCTACTACATTTGGTGCAGCAGAATTTCGACCATTCTGTCCTGCTTTCCTGTCCTCTACCCTTTCTGCCGCATATGATTGGGAAGTAATATCAAGCATTGGTTCCAAGAAGGTATTCCAGAGCCTCATAATTTTATTGAATAACTCTTTACTTGAGAATACTTCCTCACATGAATAGCGAACAAGTTTATACAGGTCCTCGTGAACTTCAGCATCAGAATAGTCAAATTCCAAATGTGGAATGAGAGGATGTTTAGTTCCAGCAGCAATAGACTGAATGATGTCATCCTCTTTCTGCTGCTTCTCTTTAATTTCTTTAATCTCAGCCACCAAAGCTGTATATTACACCAAACATGAAATATTACAACAGATTAAGAAGATGATATAACAATAAACTCACAACCAAGTATAATATTAATATGTACATTACAATCCTAAGCTTTTATAAGATTGCCCCTAATTCAATCTACATGAATTGGTATAAATATAAATAATAGCAACTAAACTTGCAATTCTAACATTATTGTTAAAGACTGACTTACATTTTGTGCTCAAGTTCTTAGAATCTTGTTGCTTGAAATAGAAGCTACGATGATCAAGTGATTTGTAGTGATTCTTAGCATAAATTTCAGCCCAAACTTTATTGAAATCTGAACGACACCGACTCCACTCCTCTTGTTTCTGCTTTAATCGAGTCAATATTACAGGCAGAGCATGAGTCGGGTTCTTACGCAGTATGTCAAGAGCATCAAGACCATGGTCACCATATAGGCGTTCAATGCATCTTAGATTTAGAACTGCATATATGTGCATCAGACAAAATCAATTCATAATGCTCTAATAATCTAGAAGAATAACATTATTTTTAGATTAACATTTTAGATACAGACCGGTGAAGTGATCTTCAATACGATTCAGACTCTCCAAATTTATCTTATTTTCAGTAATGTTGTTGTACAACTCCTCAGCCCGTTTAGCAGCGGAACTCACAGACTCTAATAACATGTCCAGCTCAAACCTACATCAAAAATAACAATGTCATATTCTCTAAATGCATGTCAACACATTTTATCTTAAGACAAAATAATAAACTCCAAAATGAACATTGCATTTACCTGTCATCTTCACATCTGAACAAGCTTTCTTCGTATTGATTCCTGCGCATATGTTTGAAAGAGTAATCCTCACTTCCCGAAGTCACAGATACCCAGTGATCATTCAATACTTGAGCACCAAGATCAGATCGCTGGCTAGCCATAGGAATTGGATACTGCACAACAACAACAAAAAAGAATGGAGCTTCATGATAACAACATACTTTGACAAAGCCAACAAGAAAAGCAATCAATTTGCAGTTATATACATCAGAAGGTAGAAGCCGGTAGCTTGGAGAACAACGTTTGCAGTCACTAAGGTCAAGTTCTTGAATGGATTTTCCCATGTATTTCTCTTTGTATCTTTCTTTCTCTTTAGCTCCATCCATCTCACGCTTCAGTTCTTTGTCTTTATCCTCCAACTTGGATGATCTTGATGAATGACCATCAGTAGATAGTGGCTCTGAAATCAATATATTTGAACATTAAAGTTAACCACATGGATCGAAGAAAAAAAACACTGAAAATTACTCAGCTAATTCAACATCATCATTAGAACGACTCCTTAAATGAAGTAAATTGTAATGCAGTTAACAAATCTGAAACCCCTTCACCTCAAAATAAGTAAGCAACAACAACAAGCAAGCTTTATCCTGCTAAATAGGATCAGCTACATGATCAAACAACGCCATAATGTTCTGTCATACAACACATCTCTACCCAACTCATTAATCTCAAGTTTTTCTAGGTATTCTTCTGCCTTTAACGATTTAACTAACCTACATCTGATCTCTAGTTTTTCTATGATAGGTGCTGCCTCAACTCTCTCTCTCTCTCTCTCTCTCTCTCACTCTAATGTTGTGATTCCTAACTCCAAAATAAGAAAAAGACAAGGGAAAATAGAAGCATAAGGAGAAAAACTGATATTTATTGTATGTTGACATACTTTTACTCATGACACCAGCAAGGAACCCATCTGCAAAAACAAATAGCGCAACAGAACCTCAAGGCATGAGAAAATACAATAACAACAAAAACAATAACAAACAAAAGAGTTTCCAAAACAATTACCAATATTTTCACAACGCTCTAAGAAATCATTGAATTCACTCATGAGATCAGAATACTTTCCAAGTAAATCGGTCACCTGAAACACATATTTCAGAAGGGTATAAATTAGGCTAGAAGCTATAGAACTCGCGAGATAATGCTTCTGCGATAGCGAAACCTATTTCAATGAAATTGCATTATGAGACACTTTCGACAATGTTAACATGAGAGTTTAACATGACACTTTGGACAATGTTAACATGAGTAACGTTTTTCTGTGACCCTAAAACTTTCTTACATTGAATGCAAGCTCCAATCATTTTCATTTCAGCTAATGCTTCGAGTAAATACATACCAAATAATTTTTCCAAAGTAGCGTATACAATCAGTTAAAGCATTGGGTGGTAAAAAATGTGAAGCATCAATTCTTTTTCAAGTCTTCTAGTATCAACTAATTTTCATACTTCAACTAATTAAACTATATAAAAATCATAGAGATCTAAAAGGAGCAAACATAACATAAATGATCCAATGTCAGCAAGGAAACACGGAAATGAAATGTCTTCCTGCATAACTTTAATCATGTAAGTCACAAAGCAAGCACATAGCCACATACCAAATTTTGTAAATCGTTCCTTTTTATTATTCCATTGCTAAAAATATGAAGGCACTTCAAGAATGTTTGGTAGTCGTCAGCGCTGCTCAACTTCTCCTTAACTTTCTCACAGAAACTGAATGCTTGACTATACATGCCTGGCATAAACAAAAAATTAAAAATATAAATAACACTATTTCGAAAATCATATAGGTCATCAATGTTATGTCAATTAAAAAGCAGAAAGCTAATAATCAAAAAAGATGCTAACAGGACAAAGAAATATTAAAGAACCCAAGAACTCTAATCAAGAAAGAAGATGCTAACAAGACAAAGAAAGAAGATGCTAACAAGACAAAGAAATACTATGTAACTTCAAGAACTCTAAAATGGCTACATTTGATCATACATACATTTTTTTAAACTACAAATACAAGACTGCAACATTCAACAGTGGCACTAATTGTAAGTTTTATGCATCTCACAACTCAAACAAGGACAAATAATATGACGTAATAGAAATAGCAGAGTCATATGTGATAGTTTCATAACAAATTGATCTATGTACAGAGTCATACAGTGTCATTGTCCCGCATATTTCTCATGATAGAAACTGAAATAGCTATTGAAAGTAAAAGAAACTGAAAGCAGAGAGAATGAACTGAATTCTATATTCTGTAACTCAAAAGTTATTTGTGATTACAAGGTAATGGGTATTTATAATGAGTCTATCTTCTTAACTGATTTAGATTCAGTTAGTTACGCTGTATAACTAACTTGTATAACAGAAAACCAATTTTGTTATACAAGTTAATTGTATAGTTTAACTAACTTAATCTCTCTTGAGAGTTTGAAAATACAGAAGAGTAGTTATAGTTTCCTTTCCTCATCTTAATTTTCTTAGGTGGTGATACTTAGTGCTCCCTCCATTTAAAAATAACTGTCAGTTTAACAAAAAAAAAAAATTGGTTCCAAATTAGGTGTCATTTTATTTTTCAATGTAATAACTGTCAATGTAGTTTTAATTAATTTTTTATTTCAAATTTGCCCCTAAATTATTATTTGTGCATCACTTTCAAGTCATTATATATTACTATGCATTTATGACACTTGTTAATAACCAATAGTTAATGAGGATAGTTCTGTAAAATTGTTACACTTATTCAGTTATTTCCGTAATATATGTGAAAGAACCTCAAATGGCACTTATTTTAAAATGGAGGGAGCAACATCGAAACAAATAAAACTCTACAGCATACTGAAAACATGATAGCTTACACGAAAAGTAAAACAACTGTAAGAACCTAAAATGTAATAATTATATTATAGATCATGCTTTCAAGCAACATATTAATCCAAAAAAGAGCATAATAGCGTACTCTTTAATGCATCTTTATCATCATGAGAAGCAAAGTCAGAGGCCAAACCATAACCTTCGGACTTCTTAACAGATTTCTTTTTGTCAGGAAAGCGTTGTGTGTTCAAATCCCTGCTGTTATCAAGATCAGGGTCTCTCTCAGCATGATCACGAATTCTTCTATCCCTGATTTCACGTTTCCTCTGCTCCTTGTGCATGTTCATCATCGTTTTGTCGTCATCCAGATCAGGGCGCTCAACACTCAGATCACGATCATGAGAAGGAAACCGATCTCGCCGATATCGTTGCTGTAAAAATAAGTTTGTAAGACAATAGTTAAAAAATAAACAGCACAAAAATTCAATATGATCCCCTAGTACATGGTATGGACACAGGGTATGATACAACACGGATAGGCGGATAAGAAATTTTTTTGAAAATCAAAATACAACACGGCCTAGGATATGTATCCGAGAGTATCCTAGGAGTATCAGTATCAGACACGTGTCCAACACTGATACTTCTTCCATTTTGTAGTATCCGGACTTCATAATAAGATGGAACATGAACATTCTTACTACCTTCTCTACTTGCATTTGCCGCATCATGGGTGCCATGGAGCTCCGCTCATTAAAGCGCTGCATTGAATTTCGACTGAATGGAGCATGCTGTGTGGAAGGTGCTGCAGAATTATCTGGTAAGAATCTAGTGAACTCATCAAGCAAATCTTCATGGTCCTTAAAAAGGGTAGCAACCTAGAGGTATTGTTTTGAAAAAAAAAGAGTGAACATTTCAACCAAAATGTTTTCTTAGGGAAAATAACAAAAGATTCAGCAGAGTGCCCACAAATATAGGACAAAGGATATTACCTCACTGTAAACCTCGCCAATATCCTTGTGCTCTTTGCGATACATATTCAAAATGTCCAAGAATGATTTGTAAACATGCTCATCACTTTGGAATCGATGCTGTGGAAGAAAAACCTACTGATTACAGCTATGAACCAATGATACCAGTAAACTCACTCAGTAACTGAAATAAAAACACACATTACCTTTATCTTGTTCACAAAACTAATAGCTTCTACGAATTCAACCGTTTTCTTCGGAGGAGCTTCTTCCTCATCAAGTGTTATCTCATATCCCTTAGGCAAGAAAGTGTTAAATCCAAAAATCAAATTGTTGTGCCCTTTGAATAGTTCCTTGACCCTTGCTATGACACCAACAGTGTCAGTCCTAGAAAGAACCCAAAAAGTTAAAATTGAGATCCGTTGATTCTTTAGGCACACCCTTCCTCCGCCTTTCAAAATTAAAAATCATTACAAAGTGTAAAAAAGGTTCAGACTTAAGAATCTACCTTTGAGCCTTGAAATCTTTCATAACCTCAAGGAAACTATCATATTTTTCTTTTTGATCTTGAAACATGTCTTTCACTTCCTTCAAATAGGATAAGGCATCATTGGTAGTGAGTTTCTGGGAAGGAGTTTCTCCTCCACCGCCTCCTCCTCCTCCGCCAATAACAACTCCACCTCCGCCTCCAGGGACTTGGGGTTGGCCATAGCCGCTTCATACAAACAACACAATCGCAAATTCAGATACCAATAACATCAAAAACTATAGCAAGCTAATCACAACAAGACATCTAATAATTATCCACTTGTTCAATATTCACACAATCAAAATTCATAATATCCCAAGGTAAAAAAAAATATGTAGCTCCGGCACCTTGGATTAAACGTGGGTCTGATGCCCAAGACATATTAGTGTACGACACCGACATGGCACATGTAATTACATTCAATCATTTCATTTTTTTAAATTATCACCATGGTCTACATGTCGGTGTCGTGTTCGATGTTTGTGCTTCATAATTCAAAAGTATTAGTCCAGAAATACATGCACACACAAATTTTTTCAATTCAATCCTAATTCTAAGTTAATTTCAACATTACTCATATTACTTGCCTAGTAAGTTTCATACAAAAAAAAATTAAGCAAATCATAATGTTTTTCCCATTTTCAAACACATCCATTCATTTTAACCAACGATGCTATCATACAACAAACTCCACGATCAATTAAATTCAAATAAAAAGACCTAACCCTAATTGAAATTCAACAACAATTGAAAATTACAAATTAGGGCACACAACTAATTCAAAAGAGTGGAACACAAAATAGGGCAATAAATCCAATAAGTCAAAGTATAATAATAAAGAATACATACGAATCAGCACGTGAAGAACCAAAAGGGCGTTTGAATTGAGAAGCAGAGGCGGAGTAAATATCATCTCTTACCCTCTTCATACCTGCAAAATCAAAATCAAAATCAAAATCACAAATTCAAATCAAATTAAAAAATAAAAAATAAAAAATCAATTAATTAAAACAATAACAACAACATTGAATTGAATTGAAAGAAGAACAAGAAAGTAAAAAGGGAAAAGAATTATACTTTATGAATTTCCCAGATTTTCCCAAGAAAATTATGCTGGGAAAAAACTCGAGTAGATCTCCAAGAGAAAAAAGTGTTCGATCAAAACAAAAGAACAAAATCACAAGAAAAGGTCCGATTGTTGTGTCTCTAATACAACGTTGTTTGTTTACGTCACATAGAAAGATGAATTGAGAGAGAGAGAGAGAGAGAGAGAGCGGAGCGAAAAAATGAGAAGAGAAACGGTGGTACGTGCAACTCTGAAACTAAAAAACTCTGAATGTTTTTTTTGAGATAAAAATAAAGGATTTGAAAATTCAGAGAGACAGAAAAAAAAAATGTATTTATGTTGTGTGTGTTAAGAATGAATGAAGAACAAAAACAAGCTTCGTTTTATATGTGTGTTTTGCGAAAAATAATGAGAATGTGGTTTTCTTGAGTTTTTTATGTTGTTGTTTCTAAGTTCCGATACCCATTATAACTAATTTTTTTGACATTTTTTTTTTCGGTCGTAAGATATATTGTCTAAAGGATTCTTTTATTTTTATTTAATATTTATCTTTTAAAGATTAGTTGTATGTTTAATATTTTATATTTTCCTATAAAAAGATATTAATAAAATGATAATAATAATAAATAAGTTTGTATTTATGTTTTTTTTTTTTTTGCTTTTCTTCTTAGGATTGGATCATATGGAGTATTTGTTCTGTTAAATATGGGTCGGGTCAAAATTAGAACTAAATTGAATCCATGTATACTACTACTAGTGCTATTTACTACCAAACAAGCCCATGGTTTTTTTTTTTTTTTTTTTT
>JBBPBR010000008.1:1428034-1438703 GCA_037974775.1 Cicer pinnatifidum
ATCTTTACTTTAAATAATAATTATCCATAATCATTAGATGTATCTAGTATACCGTATACCATAACCTAACATACACGAGGTTATAAATTCGATTAATATATTTAATAAATATAAATGTATTTTAAAATAAAATAAATATCAATTTAAGTCAATATGAATATTAAATTAAAATTATTTTAGTGAATATAAAAATATTGAATATATTTTTATGAAAGTTAGTATAATATGAAGAAATATATATTTAAAAGAAATAAGATGAAATTGAAGGAAATAATGTTTGCTTAAACTCATTATTTATATCCCAGATAATTTATTTTAGCTTGTGTGTTAATATTCATTTATTGGGATTATATTTGATTATTTTGGATTACTTTTATTTTTGTATTCCTTTTTACTACTTTTCAAAACATTTGTAAAAAATTTAAATTTTTTTATATAAATTTTTTTTTTTTTCGTTTTCGCTCTCTCTCCACTCTGCTCCTCTCCATTCTTTAAACACTTTCCCAAATCTCTAATCTACAAACTCTAAACCCTAGTTCCTTGTTATAAATCCATATGTGTCAAGTATCATTGTTTAGATGTATACTTCTAAAATGTTTCAAAACTTTGATAAAAAGAATTGACAAAGTGTATATTATGTAATTATGGTAAGTTGTATGTCTTTGTAAGAAGGTGGTTAAAGGAGACCAACGCATTCAATAATGTAAGATGACTTTCATGTTGGACTACATGGCAACCTTTGTGTCTAAAGTTTTTTATATTAATTTATAAAAAAACAATATTAATTCATTTAAATTAATAAAAATTAGATCAATTGAGAATACTAAAATTAAAGTTGCTAATACAAACAATAATTACTTTAGGAATAAACTTACGGTATCCAAATAAGCATAAAACAACAAAGTATCTATAAATGTAACAATACGTACAAAAATAATAAAATTGAGGTTTCCGAAATACTCATGTTTTTAAAGTTGTAATGTCGATATTATTAAAATTATTGATTGAGTTTGTATTTAATCGATTTATCAATCTAAACTAAAAAATATCACAATAAAACAAGAAAATAATATGTCGCACCGAAACGGTGAACAAATACAACGTTGCACAAAAGACGACGAAATCATATAAAAAATACAAACAAAAAAAAACTAAATTTATATAAAAATAATTTATTTAAATAAAAGAGAATACAAAACAATTTAGATAAATGATTTCCTAAAAAAAAAATAACCATAAACCACGATTTAGATGTGTGTCTAAAGGTTTTTATAATTTGTTTTCAAGATATTTTTATCTCTCAACTAATAAACTTTAATTTACCTACATAGTCGGTGTAAATAATTTTTATACTGTCAATCAATTATAACCGTTAAATCATTAAAAATATTTGATTTTTATTAAAACTATTTCTAAAATCATTATCATTAATGTATAATTATGATATATTCATAGTGTAAATTTTTTTACGCCAAAACTCCAATTAATAATCTCATTATCAATTAACTTTTCTACTAATTTGTCTTCTACATTTTTTTATATAAATTATGATCTATTATCTTGATAGATTATTTGTTTATTCTTAAAGTGTCTCACTTATTTAAAGCTCGAACTTTTAAAATAAAAATATACTTTAAATTTAATTGATTAGACGGACAGAAAATCCTAACTACATGATTATATATTATGTATATGTCATGTAAAATTTCTGAATCTGTCTGTATCGATTGCATAATTGCAATTTGCAACTAGAGAGCTCCTTTGCAGCAACTTACATTCATGGTATATAACGATGGCTTGCATTTTTCCATCTTTGAAAGTTGATCAACAACATGTGACCTGCACTTTCCCTATATGATTATTAAGAAGTATCCATAACCTCAAAAATATTTATTATGAGATGAAGGGAATATAAATAAATGTAATTAACTTCATACTTATTAAGAGATTCGAGTTAGTGCAAGTAATGTTTTTCATCTTATAAAAAATATATGCATTCTCAAAAATGTCATTTTGAAAACTATTTCAATTAGTATAAAAGAATTTTTTAATTAAAAATAATACTTATATTAATGGAGAAATATTGTGACAACCACATCATTATATATACTAAAAATAGTCAAATTTATTTACATTTGATATTACTAAATATCTTTTAAAACTAAAAATATATAATTTTTTTTTGTTTATATTCAAAATAAGAGAAAATGTTATAATATTGCGCACATTATAAATAATATGAATCATTATTTTAAAATTAGACAATTTAAATTATATAATTAATTTTACATAATTAATCGCCCATTAATTCAAATAAAACAATTATTAGTTAATGACTCTAATTCAAATAAATGAATAAATGTAAGCCTCCCATATATAGTTTCACTTTTTGAGGCTGTACCTCTTTTGTTGATGTTGCTCTGTCTGCAAATCTAGCAGATTTATTTTTCTGTCGTTAATGTTTTGTTGTCAGTTGTTGTTGGCTTGGATCCATGGCCCCTTTTTAATTCACCCATTTTTTTTAATTTTAAATATTTACAAAAACATCTCTTATAGTTATTGGAATACTCTAAGTGACAAAAACAAAGAAAAAGAAGTTGAAATTTTTGTATCATTATTTTTTGGCGTATTATTTTTTATAAAATTAATTTCACCTTTTTTGTTAAAAAATTTCATTTACTTTGATTAATAGTTTTTCATTGCTTTCATCATAAATTCTATCAAATATTATACATTGTTGAATTTGGAGTAGTTATTTGTCTAAGATATAATATAATGTTTTACTGTGCAGCAACTAGCAAGAGATGTTGATTTTTTAACTTCTGATATAAATTTTAGTTGGATATGTTAGAGTTTGTGGTATAGGGAATAGGGATTCTGATTAAACTATCTATATTTAAAGTTAAATAATTTAAAGTATTATCAACATCTTTATTTGTAAGATTACTTTGGATAAATAATGAGAATTAAGTAAATTAATAATAATATTAAATTTGTTAATAATTTAGATTTTTATATTAGTTTATCTTTGAAGAGATAGAGTTGATTCATGATTTTATTATAGTATTTATTATAGAAAAATATAATAAAATTAGGGGTAAATTTGTAAAGAAATAGTCAATGGAGTTGAAAATGTGAAAGATGACTTATAAAAATGGATAGATAATTTGAAGAAAATCATATATTTAGAAATGTATGTGGTAATAAGATGATGCAATTTTCATATATATTTTTCATCCAAAATTGAGTATGCAATTTTCATATATATTTTTGGTTGATTTTTCCCTCAGTTTCAATTGATTTCCTTCAATGTAAGTTTGCGGGTGATGCACATAAGTTGGTTTAGGTGATGGAAAATTATTTTCTAGACCATTCATTTTCTTTAATTTTTTGTTCATTTTATTTTCAAATTTATTTTTAAGAATTAAATATATTGAGTTTTTAATATATTGATTAAGTAAGAACCAAATATCTACCGTAACAAATATATATTTTTATCTTAATATTTTAATTGAAGTAATCGTAAGTGTTTTTTTTTTAATATATATCTATATTTACAAATATAACACCCATATATCAAATTGACCTATTCAAATGACTTAGATTCGATTGAGTTAATTGGTTTTACTCAACTCTACATTGAAAAACATACATAATTTATACACAAGTGACCTGTAACTAACAACTAATCACATTTATAATTTTTTTTGTGAAATCTAATTAATGTGGAATAAGATGATGTGAACTGGTCATCACGTTGGGTCTAGATTTAGAGCCCGACATCATCAAAATTGGGCTTGGATGTTGGCCCATTTGTATATCCTGATCTGTTTAATTAATGCACTGAAAGCCCTTACTCTTATATATTGTTTCATTATTTCATGTCAAAATTAGCAAGAAAAAAGAAAAGCAACATTGACATCAGTCAATTATCTCTTATAGGACGCGTTTAAGTCAAACAATTTAAATAAGAGCTTATTAATAAGATATTCAAGACTTATTCATAAGCCGAAAAAAGCTTATGACTTATTTTTGTATATACGTCTAAATACTAATATAAGTGCTTATGCCACAATTTCCTGAAAGCATTGAAGTCATTATTTTGTAAAGTGATATTACTACAATTATTAGGGTTGTTTAGGGTTTGGTTTAGAAAGAAAATACAATAATAGTTCAGTAAAACCAAGCCAAAATGTGTATGAAATCAAACCAAACTGAATTAGCATAAATGTTCACTACTCTGATTTTTTTGCTTTTGAACCAAATCAAATTTTGTCAAATTGCTATTATTAATTGATATTAGAATAGTTAAAAAAAAATACAAAAAATTGAATTTAAAGACGGTTGAAAAAAACCAAAAATTAAATTAAATTACATAAAAAAAATCAATTTGAGACAAATAGTTGACGAACCAAAATAAAATAAATTAGATCGGTTTGATTCGTGAATGGTACATCACAAATCGGATTTGTCGATTTAGTTTGATTTTTTATTTTTTTATTTTTAACATTGGATTTGTCGATTTGGTTTGATTTTTTATTTTTAACATCTCTAACCATAAAAAATAGACATTTTGAAGCTAAGCATGGCAAAAAGTGCTTATGTAGGAATATGGTTGTTGTATGTTAACAAAGTCATCAAATAAGAGCCCATTCCCATCTTTTCTTTGTTGTAAGGCCTTGACATTTTCATATTCTTTTAGGATGGTCATGCAATAAGAATGTTATTGGCTAATAATGCTCATTCACTTTTAGTTTCACAAGAATGTTCATTAAAATATTAGGTTCTTTGAAACTGTAGAAAAACTAAAGACTTGTTAAAAGACATATTGTCTCTTCAATTATTTAATTTATTAGACTTATTAACTGATATACTACTAATGATAATTTCGTTACATAAATTATACCAATTTGGTAATCATAGGAGAAATAAACTTTTAAACCAAGTTGTTAGGAAACATTGTGATTCAAATTATTCTACACCAATATGTATACATTCAAGCAAAATTGACATTAACCATTAACCATTAACCATATTAACACAAGTTGCACATAAGGGATAAAACAAGACTTATTAGCAAATAAGTTTCATTTCCCTAACTCCTCTTATTTTCAAGATTTTAATCTTAGGATATAGAGACCAAAGGCTGCAAGATGTAAACTATATTACAATATAAACATAAATAATAATTAACACAATCACAGACCACCAATTTTGATGATTGAGCATATACAAAACTGAAAATGAAGTGACAACAAATTATCCTAAGCCTCTTCTCAACTTGCTTTTCACACCTATTACTACAACAACCTCATCATTCTTCATTTTATCTTCTCCCTTCAAACATGACAACTTGATCTTGTTTCATTAGTTGATTTCATTTGAAGATTGAACAATCATGTTGGTTGGTCTTCTTTGTAAACTCACCAAAGAGTAATAAGCTCCACTTGATCCCTTAGCCAACAAAGATGAATGTGTTCCTTTTTCCACAACACTTCCCTTATCCAAAACAGCAATCAAATCACAATTTTGTATAGTACTCAACCTATGAGCCACAACCACACTTGTCCTTCCAACCATAACCCTTTCCAAAGCATCTTGTACTAATTTCTCTGATTGACTATCAAGTGCACTTGTTGCTTCATCAAGAAGCAACACTTCTGGATTCTTCAATATAGCTCTGGCTATTGCAATTCTTTGTTTCTGACCACCAGAAAGTTGAACTCCTCTATCACCACACCATGTTTCATAACCATCTTTTAAGCTTGATATAAAATCATGAGCATTGGCATCCCTTGCAGCCTCTATAATCTCACTCTCATCAACTTTCTCACATGCTCCATATGCAATATTTTCTCTTATAGTACCACTAAACAATGTTGGTTCTTGACTCACAAGTGCAATGTGTTTCCTTAATGACCTTAAATGATAAGACTTTATATCTCTACCATCTATTGTCACTATTCCTTTAAGCGGATCATAAAATCTCTCAATTAGTCCTATGATTGTTGATTTTCCAGAACCACTCTGACCAACCAAAGCGGTAGATTTTCCGGCATCAATTTTAATTGAGAATCCTTGAAAGATCATCACATTAGGCCTAGCTGGATATGAAAAATGTACATCATGAAGTTCAATTTTTCCTACCAACTTATCACCTTTGTAACCTTCTAAATCATCAGGCTCAATTTTAGTATACCTATCAAGGATTGCAAAAACTGATCCAACAGCATCAGAACCTTTAGCAAGATCAGTAGTCATGCTACCAGCATCAGCAATAACTCTTCCAGTGCTTACCAAAATCATAAAAGTCTCAAATAATTCCTTAGCAGTAATATAACCTTGAGACACAAGTTTCCCACCATACCAAAAGTCCAAAGCCCAAACACAAAAAGTGATGCTTTGTGAACATGCAAGCCCAATACCTGCATACCAAGATTGTTTAATGCTTTCATGACTTGGGCCTTGTTGGGCTTTTTCAAGCATTTTGAGGATTCTATCTTGAGATGAAAAAGCAGTGATGGTTCTTAGATTTGAAACAGCTTCAGCAGCTATTTTACTACTTTCATCTTGGGCCTTCATGGATTTACTTGACATTTTTTTAAGAAGAACCCTTCTTGTATAGAAACAACATATGATAATTGGTTGAACTGCTATCATAACAATGGCTAGCCTCCATGCAATCACTAGTCCCATTGTGAATGCTATTACCACTGCTGATATGGTTTGTACCACTAAAGCCAATCTATCACCCACCAAAGACCTTACCTAGATTATTTATTTTTTATAAAAAAAAAAGTTAGAGAAATAAACTATACCATATCAAATTAATTTTTTTTTATACTATTAGTCAATTACGACCGTAACAACGACCGTAACAGATATTTAATTTTTATCAAAACTACAATTAAACTCTTAAAATAAAAGAATTTTTTTTGTGAAGAGAACATACCACATTGGCTTCTTTGGCAAGTCTAGAGCAAATAGCACCTGAAGAATTTTGATCCTCATCAAACCATCCAACTTCAAAAGTGAGTATTTTAGAAAGCATTCTTTCTCTAACTCTCTTGGTCAAATACTCTCCCATATAAGCAAAACTATAATGTTGAATCACATTAACAATCATTGAGAACAAAGCTAATCCTAGAAAACAAAGTGAATAAATCCTAATTTGCTTCTTGATTTCATCATGGTCATCCAAAAAATAAACCGATATAACCGACCCCATTGAAAATGCATATACGGGTTGAACCGCACCGAATAAAACCGCATTTAAACACCCCAAACATCCTTGCTTCCACTCTGGCATATTCATTGCCAATAACCTTCTAAATGAAGGAACCTCTATTTTATTTTTATTATTATTATTATTATTAACAATTTCTTCAACATCTTGCTTATTATTATTATTAGGAATAACAATTTCATCATTGCCACGTGTCATTGAGTTAAAAGAACTAGAACGACTGACGAGAGCACTACCACTACTCGTGTTTTGCACGTGGTCTCTATTAATGATAGAAGGAACGTCGTCGTTTTGATCAGTTTTAGTTTGTTGGAGACGAACGAGGGAGGTGTAAATAGAATTGTCGTTTTGAATAAGGGTATGATGAGATCCAGTTTCGGCGATGTTGCCGTTTTGAACAACAGCAATGATATCTGCGTTTCGAATAGTGGATAAACGATGAGCGATGATAATGGTGGTTCGTCCAATAGCAGCTTTGTCAAGAGCTTGTTGAACAATTCGTTCAGATTCAGAATCAAGTGCACTCGTTGCTTCATCTAGCAATAAAATTTTTGGCATTTTTATTATGGCTCTTGCAATCGCAATTCTTTGCTTTTGTCCTCCTGACATTTGAACTCCTCTCTCCCCAACCTGTAATAGTAAACAAACAATGAAACAATTCTTTTTTATTATAAAGTTAGAAGTTTAATATTGAGATATATTGTTTTGAAAGTGATGTATGTGGTAATAATTTGATACAAAATTATGGTCAAGATAGATGTTGGCCATTAATGGATTTGTCTCCTAAAAGCTATATGAAGTCATGCAAATTGGAAGGGAGAGATAAGGTGCTTCATATACGTGGACCACCAAATTAGTAAATAGTAAGTTTTTGTATTTAATTAAATTATTAAATTGGTGTAACAGATTTCACATGAATGGACTTCATGATTAAAACAGAGAATTGTTCATGCCACTTACTTCATGGCTTCCTTGTCATTGATTTTGTTAGCATCTATATATATATATGGCCACATGGGTGAAAAGTCATAATATTTTTAAATAAATGTTAAAAGAACATAAGATACTTAAACTGATATTATTTTTATATTTAGTACACTTTTAATTATAACTTTATAATTAAATATTAACTTCCTTGTTTTATCTTTAAATCTTAACCATAATATTAAAAATTGCAAAGGTAACCACAAATTAAAACGAATGTTTTAGTCTTTAGAAAATTTTAAAATTTTATTTTTAGTCTTCGTAAAAAAATCATATTTATTAGTTTTCACATATACTCTTGAATGATTTTTAATCTTTATTAGAACATTAACATATACTTTTGAATGATTATTTTTTGTATACATGTATACAATATTATAAAAAGTTCTTGTGCAAAAAATGAACTCCAAATTCAATGTATAAGTCCATAGTTTCAGGACTTTATCTAAAACAAATGACATTTTAAAAAATTCATATTTAATTTATGCATAATTAAAAAATTCTAAATTTGTATGGATGTACTTTTAATAATGTTCTAAATATATTTGTAAAATATCTTTATGTTTTTATACTTTCATTATTTTCTAATAAGAAAATTTTACTTATTCATATATATATATATATAGCACTTACTTGAGTATCATATCCTTGTGGCAATTTTGAAATAAAATCATGAGCATTCGAAGCTTTAGAAGCTTCCACAATTTCTTCATAAGTAGCATCTTCTCTTCCAAAAAGTATATTCTCCTTAATACTTGTTGCAAATAAAGCAGGTTCTTGACTCACTAGTCCCATTTGAGATCTAAGCCATTTAAGTTGCAACTTATGAATAGAAATTCCATCAACAAATATCTCTCCACTAATTGGATCATAAAATCTTTGTAAAAGTGATACAATAGTTGATTTTCCAGAACCACTTCCTCCTACTAATGCCAATGTTTTACCTGATGGAACTTTTAGACAAAAATCATTTAAGATCACAGTGTCTGGTCTTGATGGATACACAAATTCAACATTTTTAAATTCAACTTCTCCTAACACTTTTTCTAGAATCTCTCCTTCCATGTTTTCAGAATCTATCTTTGGAACTCTATTTATCATTTCCATTATTCTTTCTCCTGCAACACTTGCTTCTGAGAAATATTTCACATTGGATAGACCAGCTCCTAAAGCCCTGTAACACAATACAATTAACAAAAACATAAATCGCAATCACATAAGGATCTTTGATAATGTTAAGAATCACAGTCAAATATGATTAACAATGTCGCATTTATAGTCATTGAGACTTAAAAATCACGATGACACGACCATAACCACAATCGCACACCATTTTTAAAACCATATTTAAACATAAAATTCACAAAATATAAAATCAGCTGATATTAATAGAAAAAGTTAAGTCAATAAAAAAATTAGAAAGAACGAAATATTTGGACTCACATTACAAAAATAAAGTTGATTAATCATCAAAAAATTATTATTTTTTTTTAATTCAACTTTTTCTTCTAGATAATATGAAATAAAATAAAATGAGATAAAGGGTAAAAGTGTAATTACAATCCACCAAGTGCTATAGAAGCTCCAACTGCAAAGACAGTACCACCTTTAGCACCATGATACATAACCAGTCTGCTACCATAAAAAGACATAAAAGACCAAATTGCAAAAACAACACCATTGCTTCCTATAGCTAATCCTTTAGCTAAGCCTTGTTTCAATCCTAACTTAACTGATCCTTGTAAAGCATTAGAGAAAGCATCAATGGTTTTGCTTTCACCAACAAAGGAATAAACAGTTCTTATGGAAGATATTGCTTGTTCTGCTATTGTGCCAGCTTCATTGTACTCTTCTTTGATTTTTCTAGCTAAATCCATCAAAGTTCTTCCATACATGAAACCAGGAATCACAAGTAGAAGCACAAAAGGGAAACCAACAAGGGCAAGTTTCCATAACAATGCAAATGCTACTATGTAACTCCCAATGAACATAGATGCATTCATCAAAAAATTTGGAACCTGTATAGTTTTGATCAAGTTAGTAGAAATTAATTAACAAAATCTTAATGTCACAAATGTAATTAAAGAAATCAAACGTGTTATACAAAGTAAATGTACTTTTTTTTCATTTATTTTATTCTATTCACAATTTTAGTCCTCTTTTATATAAATTAGAATATAGGGGAGTCTACTATTAAAAAAGTGATTTTAGTACTCAATAAATTAGAAATTAATTTTAACAGATTTTAAAGAAAAGAAGAAATTACTGTGTTTGTCTAATGTAATGAAAATTACTTTTATTAAGAAGGATTATATAATTTTTTAGTCACTATAAAATTTTGACTTTATTTTTAATCTCTACACATTATTTTTTTTTAAGTTTTAAGCCTTTCAAACTTTTCTGTTTTATTTTTGGTCCATGGTTTTATAGCAACTCATG
>JBBPBR010000008.1:1449737-1479379 GCA_037974775.1 Cicer pinnatifidum
GTTTTTAAAAACCGTAAGAAATATGTGCTAATTTTCAAAAATGACCATTTTATATCTATAAATTTTTATATGGTCTATATTTCCCATGTTATTAAAATGTGTAAAAGTTAAAGCAGAGATGTAATTTTATATAACATTAGTTTTTTTTGGGATAACTTATTTTACTTTCTAAGATTCAATGACCAATTTCAATTACTCAATATGTTGATTCGTGACATAACTTAAATTTCATAGGAAAAAATATTCCAATTTTTGGTGAAACAGGATTTGCTTATGTTATGTTCTATTAATTTTTTTGGGTCCATGTTTTGATGGGACAAGTAATCTTAGTGTTTTTAATTAATGGAGATAGTGCTTCAATTGTTTAGCATCATTAGACATATTATTCACACAAAAATATTCACAAAAAGAAAAGGCATCATTGGAGAAGTGGAATTTTTAAGCACTGAAATGTGATTATTCTTGTGAAGCTCTAAGTTAGATAAAAAAACAAAAAATGGGACTGCAACATACTGAATAATCTTTCATATATTTTGGATTGAGACATGTTTTGCATAACAATATCTATATAATTCACAATATTTATATCTTATATGATCAATCTTGATTCTCCACAACAATTATATTTACCACATTTTTGCAGCCTAATCTTAACCTTTCTAAAAATTCAGATCTTCAAAAAATATTGTTGGGTTTTTATGAAGTCATTTTTAGGGTCATTTTCTGACTTCAAAATTTGCCATCCTTGACTATAACCTAATAAAGTTTTAATTGCTTGTATGTGCACCCTTATACATTCTTCATTAACAATGAAAGTGAGGTAGGGTCTTCATTAATTGCTTCTGCTTTGCTCCCTCCCTGCAATAATTTATACCGATCATTAACATTGATGGTGAATGTTACGATTAATTACTTAAATAGATTAATATTTAAAAATTATTTAAAATTATAATGATGATTGATGATTAGTCTTCAGAAATATAAGTTAACAATCTTTTCGTATTTTATAGTTGAGATATTAATTTAATTGATGTCGATAATCAGTCTCAATTGATGTCAAAATTCAACTCGTGAATTAACATCAATTAAATTAATATTTTAACAGTAAAACATAAAAATTATTAACTTATCCTTAAATTAAGTAACTTTTAAGTATTGTTCGGTGGTAGTTAGCTATAAAAACTTTTTTTAAAAAAAAAATTAGCACTTACATGATTATGGTGAAATATTGTTGGGTGTATGTTGTGAAATTCCACAAGTCCAGTATTAGATGAATTGATTTCAATATGTGTAGAGAAAAGTGCTGAAACAGGTCGATGATCAGAAAACTTGCTTTCACTCCTAATATAGTGAAGTTGCTCTACTCCTTTACCATACCATAGTATTCTATCACACCTGCCCAATCAATCAATTTAAATATTACAAATAAATTTGTCCCCAATGTGAATACATGATAAGAGTTTAATAATTTAGAACTTACAATATAAAAACTATTGCACATGTGTCTAATTATCTTTTAGTATCATGTCATGTTAAAATATTATTTTTATAAAACACTTACACAAATATATATTTATATTGCAAACAAAAGAAAAAATGGGTTCTTATAGTTTTGTTGTTCCACGGGAGATAATCTTAATTGAAGTGCTTTACACTTATTGCAAAATTTTAGTTAAATCAATTTAATTTTCTTGATATAATAAAAAGTGATAGCATTTTCCATATTACTTTCAACATTTATTTGTCTCTCACAATTTGTTTCAAGAGCACACTAATTGAAGAAAATTTTGAAATAATAATAGTAGATATAATACATTTAATTGTAATTTACTTTTATTTGAATCACTAATTGTGATATTCTTTTGTTTATATTTGAGACTAATTTTCAAATATTTTTTATTTATTATTAGAATGTTGTAAATGATAAATGATAGTTTTGATATGTCATTTCAATTATGTAATGTCTTTGTAGTTTAATTTTTGCTTACACAAAATTAATTCTTAAAATTATGGTAAATAATGTCACCTTGTTAACTCTCATGTATACATTTGTTTTTGTCATAAAAACAAGAATAAATTTTGAAACAATTCTACACTCGAATTCATGTCCTATAATATTTAACAAAAGAAAAAAATAAATAAATTTAAGCAAGTTGTTACTATACCATGCTGGTGTTCTTTGCTTTTCTCCTGATCTATTTGGAAGGCCACCACCACAATAAATATTGCTAGTAGAAGATGAGTATTTATATGTTGGGGCAAATTCTATGTTACCTTCTTTCCAACCTTCAAAAACTCCACCTTCTTCTAACTCTTTTTGTAGTTGATCAAATTCTTGCAATGCCTTCCAATCTTGCTTTCTTATTAAATGCCTAGCAAGATTGTCTTTCAAGTATAGCCTATAGTTTAAATCTCCAAACCAAAATATACGACTGTTGCATAATCAAAAGTTTAGTTAGTAAGTTAATTTTAGCTAATTTGTTACTAAACTTGATTTTAGTTTAATTAGTGTAAATAGTTAGAATACTAATAATTGTAAATAAATAAATAAATAAAAAACCTTCTATCATAGTGGCATGTGTCTTAATAAAACTATATTGATATTTATCGTAAGAGTATTGCTAAATTGTAAAATATTTTAAAAAGTCAATGATATCTCTTTGTCTATTTTTGTTGTTTACATATTTGTGCTAATTAGCATTATTCTCGTTTTGAATGTGACATGTTTTTTTATATTAGTGAAAATAGATTGAGTTGTTGTCACATAGAAGAACTTTATAAGATAACTCCATTTTAATATTAGTGAAGATGATTATGGACTAATTTTAATAATTAATAAGTAGGATTTTGTGGCTAGACTTAGGTGTAGTCTTAAGATTCAATTTAATTATTCTTAGCATAGAAAATTATTTGGACTTATACCTACTAGACTGAATTAAATAGGAAGCTAGCCAGCTAGCTAGCTAAAGATTTTAGCTAGCAAGAATCCAAATTATGTTCCTCAATTTTTTCCACCATGTACTCTTAACCGCATATTCCGAACTCTAAGTACATCGCAAAAATAACTTATTCTCTCTTTCCCACATTCTAGGCCTTTTAATTTTAGTACATTCACATTTATATTTTAGTACTAGAGTTCGATATTTTTTATATGATAAATACGTAATAGTATATAAATAGTACTTTGACACTTATGTCCTATTTTCTATCACAGTTTTGTATTTTAAAAATGTTATTACTGTCTTTAAATGATAAAATTATTATTCTGAATTGTATAAATTATTATTAAAAAAAATTAATTTATAATTTTATTAATTTTAAATATTATGACTTAATAAATAAATAAAAAATAATAGTTAATTAACATATATAATTTTAGTTATTTACATTTATGTAATCTCTCAATTTGGTGACTTTTTTAATTTTAGTTATTGACAATAATTCTTTTTATATAAGAGATAAATTAAATAAAAATATATATATTTCATATAAATGGTCAGACTACTTATATAAATAAATTAATTTATGTTAAAAATTTTAATTAATTTTTATTTAGGGTTTAGGTGAGATTAAATTATTAAATTATAGTGAGATTAAATTATTAAATTATAGTTTTTAAAGTGAATTTAAATTATTGTTTTATTTCTATCCCTACTTGATTAAAATAATTGGGCCTTCAAATTTTAAACTGTCTTTCATAAATAAAATAATTCGTTAATTTTCTTTTATAGTTTTTTGGACGGCTCAGATTGGGATATTTGACTTCCACCAACAGATTGGGATATTTGAATTCAAAGCAAAAACACGTTAATAAAAACAAATACAAAAACGAAAAACTTTGGATTTAAAATATTGAAAACGAAAGAGCATTTCAAATAAAAATTCAGTCCCTTAGATGTTCATTAATGATTGCGATCATATCCGCATATCATTACAGGTCTGTAGGCTCATCACAATAATCATGCTCCAAATTAGTGAAAATATAATTAAAATTAGAAAATAGATTATCAAAAAGAATACAAAATAGACAAATTTAAAAAAAATTAAAGTAAAAAAAATTCCTACAAATAAGTTTAAAGATAATTAAAAATATTAAAAAGAATAAAAAAATTGCGAGACTCTTCTAAAATTTAAAGGAAAAGTTTGAAAGTAAAAAAATATGAGATAGAATTATAAAAATACTATAATATAGAAAGTTACCTAGACAACTAAACAAGTCTACAACTGATTAGGGTTTCCAGAAATTGGGCCTCATTTTGTGAGGCCGATATAAAGGGCCAACCACTAATTTTTAGGGTTTTCACAATTGGGCTTTGGTTACATGGGCCCATCAAGAATATCATATAGAAAGTTTCTCTCCCCACCCCTTACATACTCAAAACTCCCACAATTATCAAATCTTAATCAGATAAAATACATCTGGAAAGATTAATTTAAAGAGTTAAAATAAAAATTAGATTTTAGGGAATTTATGGGAAAGTAAAGTTGTGGAACGAGAAATTTTCAATATTTAAAAAGAATAAAAAATAAAAATGAATATGATGTTGTCAGAAGTAGCTGGTTAATCTCACGTATAAAAATATCAATGGGAATCCGATTGATTTTTTTTCATCACTCAACATCATAATAATCATGAATAAAACACTGTTAAAAAACGCACCAGCAAAATGAAAAAATTACATATATTTTAAATATGATAAATATATGAAAATACAAGTGATAGAAAATGAGTATTGATAGTGAAAAAAGTAAATGCAGAAAGAAGAATCAAAATCTTATTTGAAGACAGAGCAGAAGAAGAAGCAGTTGCGGCTCAAATAATATTAGGGTTGTGTCGTGATTGATTGAAAGCTTGGGGATTAATTTATAAGCAAAATTTTGGTTAATGGGCTTTTTTTATTCATAAATCATATTTAATTTGCATGCGCTTGGTTTGGGCCTCATATAATTGAAAATGGACCCGTAACATATAAGAGATTAAACTTGATAGGAGATTCTTTTCACACCCCGTATCTTACCTTCATATATATTGTTTTCATAGAAAATAATTATAAATTAATATTAAATTTGTAGTTATAATTTGTACGGTATAAATCAAAATATTTATCGGAAAAATGTTATTGAATTAATTTAAATTTTGAAGAGGATAGATACAAAATAAAGAGTTAAATATTTCCTCTATCCTTTTTAAATTTAAATTTTTTTTTATTTCTAGTCCATATTATTACTTTTTAGTCCTAAAAATTATAATTTTATAATTTTTAGTTTATAGATGATTTAATTTATCTAAAAATATACTTAAAAAAATGCTATTTTATAATTCATAAAAACTCAAAAGTTGATGAAGAGACAGAAAACAAAATTAAAGATAATTTTAAAGATTAAAAAACAAAGTAGGGAGAAATGAACTTACTCATGGCCTAAGATGGTTAGAGGATGATGATGATGTTTTGTTGGGGACTTAGAAAAAGATGTTCTCCTAAAAATCTCTTGAACTTGATGATTCCTTCTACATTCATCACCTTTCTTTTCCCCTGATGCTAAATGTGCAACAACAAAACAAAAACTTGTCCCTTCAATCAACATACTAATAGCCACACAACCTTTATTTCCCAAACATCCCATAACACCACATGCCACACATGAAACTCTCACATTTGAAACACAATATTTTTCCAAAACTTGTTCTTTTAACCACACACTCATGAATACTCCAACCATCTTTTTACTAGATACCATAGTGTACTTGTTATTTTCTTTTGGATCTTTTTCATTACTTGATGATAGTGATGAATTTAACATTGTTGTTGACCATGGAAATCCAAATTTGTTGTTTAGTGTTTTTCCTATTAGGTGGTTCCAACTTGTTGCTACTGATGGATCCTCTGCTCCTATCACTGTTAAGGTCTTCAATGGTACAATCTCTTGAAACCTGAAAATTTTATGAGCCTTTCATTTCTCACTCTAATAAAAGAAATCAATTCTTTTGATAGAAAATAAACGAATTTTTTAACATCAAAGAGTCAATTAATTGCGACGGTTTCAAAATTTTAACTCTACAAAAACAAAATAACAAAAGTTATGTATGTCATAATTTTGAAGATTGAAATGTAATCGCAATTTAAAATCATAAATCTATTCACTAGTATTTATTTCACAAATTTCCAGCCAACTTTAAAATTTTATTACTCACACTTGAATTTCTAACTTATATTATTATATATTTAAATTTTAATTAAAGTGACTTAAGTACTAATCAAGCATACATACATACCCAAGAACATATATATCTGCACCATTCTTGAGATTTAACCACTCATCCAAATCAACAGCTAAGCTTCCAACAGGTGATCTTCCAGCAACATTCCAAGTACCAACAAAGATCCTAAAATATGCATAGCAACATAATCACTTGTCACAAAAAAAAAAAAAAAAAAAACCATAGGCTAATTGTAAAAATTTCTTATACATATTTTGGTCAAATTAATTTCATGATACACACAAATACATATATAATACTAACTAAATAATTTACCTTAGCTTGTTTGTTGAAATGCATGAATCAAATTTCAATGACTTAAGGGAAAGATTTTCCCCATGTTCATCACTCTCATCTTCTCTTCCATCTACAATATAAAGTGAACATGAATAACATGTACTTATGTAAACAAAAATTCTAGGTTGACGAATAGTAACAATAATAGAAAAAAAATTAACAAATAATAATAGTAATGATAATAATAAACCTTCAATTCCATACAAACTTAATGCTGGCTTTTTTTCCTTTTGCTTAGTGGTGAACCAATTGCATAGCCTCTTATATCTTGATTTGTGGTTCTCCAACTCCATGGCTTATGAGATTTCAAAAGGATGATAAAATCATGATTTGATTCCTTCCATGTAGGCCAAATTAACAAACACTAACATCACCTATGACAAGAAAGAATAAGGTAACATCTCATATCTATACAAATTATTGTTTTACATTTAAGGGATTAATAAGATGAAAGATGATATGGTATGTTTGTAGTAAAGGTATTATTGTGTTAATCGCCTTATAGCAACAAATACAATAGGAAGTGACAAAACAAGGAAGCTTAAGATGGGGTTAGTTCTTTGAGCGTTGAACACGAGAGAGGAAAATAAGGGATATATATTTTAAACCAAAATAAAATAAAATAAAATAAAAATTAATTTGGCCACCCTTATGGAGAAGATTGTTAAAATTTACAGTGTGTATAATAATCTCAGTTTGACTATTAATAAGCTACTATATGGTCAGATTATTAAAAAAAATCAAGTTATAAAGAATAACATTTCTCACCTTACAAGCTTGTTTTATAAGGATGAATTAAACTCATATAAAATATAAGATAGATCGGTAGCAACAATTCTTATTCAATATTAGATAAGTAGTTAGCTTGATAATAATTTATCCTTACCGCTCATTAGTTAGTTAGTTAAGTTTGTTAAAGATGTTAGGAGTTAGTCACCTTATATATAAGCACTCGTTTGTAATCTTTTGTATAATAAATGACTGAAATTTTTCAGAAACATTATATTTTACTCATTTTGTATAATCAAATTGTTGGGAGAACATGAATGGGATAGTAGTTTTCGGATCAAGTATATGATGTGAAAACTTGCAGTTGAAGAGGAAATTGTTGAAATTTAAGTGTGAGTGTTAATCTCGCATCAATTATGAATGGACAAAATATTGAATTTTTAAGAGATAAAACTTATAATTTCACTATATTAAGGTTTTGGACTCCTACTTTTAATCCTAAATTTTTAGTTAATTGTTGCTCTTGGTATCTTTAGTTACAATTTGTAACAACCGTAATATTACAGTCACATGATGATGTAATTTGCAACTGATGTTGGAATTTACTATACATATAGATATAAATTATAGTAAATTGTAATATAAAAGTGATTACGAACGACGCATCTTATACTCGTCGCAGTTTAAGATTGTGCAGTTTATAAATACTTCAATCACATAACATCATATTGTACTTTGCATATTTTATTTTTATTTATAATCAATTCCTCAATATGACACATAAATAGAGAGCGATATGTCAAAGTGTCATAGTGGTAGAATATACATTGTAATTTATGCCAACTTTATATATTTTGTGGCCATATTTTGATATTTTTTTTCAAATAAATTATTGCTACTATTGTTACTGAGGTTGATGCCATTGTTGATTTATGTTATGGCATATTATTGTGCGAAATTTTGGATCCAATCTTAATGTGATATGCTAAGATATGTTGTCAAGTCTTGGCGTACATCTTTGGTGGATGCTAGGATCATTATTTTGAAATCGTGTGATTCATCAATTTTGTATGTGATTTTATGTTTCACATCTTATGTTGTTGTTGAGTCACTAAGATATAAATGTTTGGAATAAATGATATCAATTTCCTTATTAGGATAATTTATATATGTTACTGTGGCACTTATGATCTTGTTTTTGAATTATTTGTTGAAAGTGTTTGTTTAATTTTTGACCTCTTGATCTGGCCATATATTATGGAATTAATTTATTTGACTATGTGTTTCGAGTTGGAGATTGTTGGATTATTTTATTTTAAATTATCTTAGTCAGATTAATTTTAGTCTAATATTTGAATTAATTAGATATCAAAATATTAAAATGTGTTGTTATTTTAATCCCAATTAAGTGATCGTTATTATTGAATTTAACTGGAATTATTTTCATTATTAAGCACTTCTTATAGTGGGTGAATATGAAAAATTTATTCGAACTCACTATAATGGTAAGTTTGCTCATCCTTATACCACAAAGAGATACTTTTATCTCTTTCTATTGTATAAGTGTAGGTGTTCTATTGAGATTATACATATTTTCACTAGTGAAATATATATAGTTTCTCTTCTCTTCACACACATTAAATAATTTAAAAACTAAAATGAATTATTGTCATTTATATATTCAGATAATCTAAAGTCTTTGATCTCTATTATCATGATTAGAAATTATATTAATTAAATTTTGAAATTCTTTTAACTCAGAATTTTAATCCTAACTATCAGATTCTAGGAATTAGTCTCTACACTATGACTCAAATATATGTATTTAATTTATCCTAATAGTAAAAAATAAAAATAAGTAGCCAAGTTGGTTTAAGAAGCTTCATTGTCCTAGACATGTAGGGGTGCAATAAATGAATGGGTCCAAAGACAAGAAGAAAGTGGATATAGGCCTCACAAGTTTCTATCATGTGTTTGATTATTCGAGCCTGTGAGGTGGTGTTGGTCACGTATGTCTCATGGATATCTACGTGACATAATTGTTTTTTTTTTTTTTAGTTATTGTTGTTGCATGTTAAGTCAAATATTTTGTATAGAGTAATGTTCCTCCTTTTGGACCATTATTCATCGAATAAAGTCTATTACGTATTAATGTGATTAATTAAATTTAGTCTCTTGCTTTTACTTTGTAAGATCATATGATTGCAGGGCTATTTGTCTAGATTGTTTAGGTGTATATTTAGACTATTAATTATTAATTACGAGAACAAATATTCTAAGATTAAAAGAGATTTTGACATTACATTTGAATTTAAAACTTTAACACATTAAATATATAGATAATGTCTCTTATATATTCAAGATATAACTCATTTATAGTCGGCATAACATTTAACTCGTTATATTTGAAACAAACTTATTCTCCCCTCAAGCGAGAGTCTTTCACATCGAATATTTGCATTCTCGCTATTATCAACCAAACATTGTCACAAATACTTTTGATACAAAGATTCAACATGAAGATCCAATATCCGTTTCTCCACTAAGCCAAATCCACCTCTAATACCATTTATTGAAAAGTCTGGAGAAGAACAAAAACAACAACGAACCAAATATTTCATGACTACAAGAAACTTTGACATAATATCTTCACAAAAAACCTTAAATCATTAAACATCTCTTACATATTCAAAATTTAGTTTCTTTATAAGAAAAAATATATATATTTTGTTGTTTATAATTCTAAATGCAATTCAAAACAATGGAATTGAAAAATATAAACTCTTAATACGAGATAAGAATAATAGCCAAATTAAGGCTATTTATAAACTCAACAAAACTAAACCATTTATAACAATAAATTATTACAAACTAACAAATTAACAAACAAACAAAAAAAATTATTTTTATATATAAAACATATTTAAAAGGAAAATTTAGTAATTGCAAATAGACATATTTTTATCTATTTTCAGCGAAAGTGAATAAGAAAATTAGTCCTCAAAGTATTGTAAGTATCAGTTAAAATAATATCTCATTTGTACAAATTGATAATTACATCTTTTAAATTATATAGTGTTAGTCCAAATAGTTATTCAATTATTAATTATGATAAGAGATTATTACATGACATATTAATTGAATATGTAGTTATTTCATGTTGATCTCACATTAATGTTACTATTCACCATACTAAAGACTAATTTGATTATAAAATTTAGATCTATTAAGGTCTAATTTGTTAATAATTAATTCCTACACCATCGTAATTAAGTATAAATTTATCTTTAAAATAAAAAATAATTTATAGTCAAAATAGTCTCTAATTAACTCACATGACATTTTGATATTGAATCAACGTCAAAAGATCACATATCAAGCTATGGTGTCACATTTTAATTTCAATAATTTTTTTTATTAAAAGACCATTTTAAATGATAATTTATAATTTTAGAGATATTTTTGTCCGTTTACAAATATAAAAGATTATTTTACTCCATTTTTACAATTTAAAATATTAATTTATCTATTAACTCATTTTTATAACTTTGTAAAAGTTGTCACATGGATGTAAGTTTGATATACAGCTGGAATGCATAGTAAGTGGAAAACGAGATGTGTACATGAATGAATTAATTAAAAAGTTAACACTATTTTTTCAAGTAGTTGAATGTTCAAAATATATGTCGAAACTATCATGAATTTATCACATCTTGTCTTATATTTGAACCTTACCACACTTAGTGTTTGAGACCGTTCATCAATTATATGATAAATCTCTCTCAGCATATCCAACACCACCAATCTTTGTATGTTAATATACATCACTATCATCATGTAACTTAATCACATCTCTTTATGATATATAGATAGCAATCATCTCAATCAATCTCAATATCTCTCACACATATATGCCCCACCCCTTTTTCCCTCGAGGACAATTAATTGATTAATAAATTGAGCTTGAAATTTTTAGAGTAAACATGCATTTCACACCATATGACTAAACCTCAAAGCTTAGTAGCTCCTAGAGCATTGGTTATTAAAATCCATCATATCCCAAATTAGAAGAATCGTTCTTGTTTGGATATTAGAAGAATTGTTGATGTTTGGATATTAAGGATATCGATTGTTTGTGACCACAAGCGGTAAAGCAATCTTAGTTATTTGATTAAGATTGAATGACTCATGTGATAGTGTTGGTATTTTAGATTTAAAGAAATTAAAATCAGTTTTAAAATTTTAATATCAAATTACGATAGAACGATCGAAATTCAAATCTTCGCAATTTAATGTAGAAAATAATGATTATTATTTTTATCATTATTTACTATTATTCGGGTGTTAGTTCAATATTAATAATTTGTTCTTGTAATCGAAACATAAAGATTAAATCTAATAGTAGACTTTTGTAAAATAGCATTGAGTTTTTAGGTTGAGAAGTTTTTCTTATATGAATTTTTTTATTTCTTCTTTAAATTCATTTTTATCTTGTTTTTGGATTTGTATAGATCTTGATTCCTAACAAGCTTTTTGAATCCATATTTCAAGGTAATAGATCTTGTTTTCTCCAAAATTCACTATTCTCTTTCTTCCATTTAATTTTTGAGCAACTTTTTTAAAATATAAATCTCATAGGGACTCTAGCCCACATGAATGATAGGTTTTTTGGCCTTATGACATTCTCTATAAGTGGGCTTTTAGGTTGCCTTAGCTTTTGTTGGCCATGATCCAAGTGTTTTTGGGTGGGGTGGGATGTAGTGGGCCAAAATAAGAGCCCTAGTACAATCTTTTTGTCAAAGAAATATAAAAATGATAAGAAAGAAAGATAATCATTTTATTTAGGAAACAACCTATTAATCCTAACAAATATATAAATTGTGTGATCAATTATGCCTTGTTTGTATGTTTGGTTCTACTTGTTTCAAGAAAATAATTACCTATTTACAAACTTCAAAAATAGTATATGGTCAAGAGAAAGCATAAAAAAGAAACAGAGGAACATAATGTCAAGAAATATTTGTTTACTTTCTCAAATCATTTTTAATTTTATGTGTAAGAGTAGCTTTCTTCTTACAAGTTACAACCACCAATTCACCACATGGTTAATTTTTATTTTGACCACTATATGCAAGTGGTGAGTGATAGTGCTATTTTTAGAATTAATAAAAATGACTTTTTAGCATTTAAAAAAAAATACTAATTTTGTTTGTTGAGATTCCCAATAACATAGTTGGACAAACACATATTTTCGAAATGAAAACAGAAAAATAACCAAATTAAATAGTCTTATTTTAGTAATTAATTTTTCTCCCCCTTATGTCCTATTGTTTTATTTTACTTATAATATTATCAATTAATAAGCAATCTTAAGGAAGTTTGCATAATTACAGTAAAATATATATGTTATAAATGAACAATTGTAAGTACTCATGATAGAAGTAAGATATTATAATGCAAAAAATATGCCTCCAAATTGCATCAATCATAACAATGTAGTAGCAAAAGAACATCCTTAATCATTTAGAACAATATAATAATATAATAAAAACATAACAAAAAATAGTTTATAACTCTCTTTAGAAACTAAGCCTCAACAACAAGGAACTTCAAATTTTGATGTCAAGTTTGATGTTTTTTGGAGCCTAAAATTCTCAGCTTGTTTAACATCTGAAATCAAATGCTTCCTAAACATAGTTATGAAAGCTTCAACTCTTTCATTCAATTCTTCCTTAGACAACATTGGCACATTTTCATCATCTTCATCTTCCTCCTCTTCAATCTCATTCTCAACATTAACATGATGAATACTAGTACTAGTATTAACACTAGTACAACATTGTTTTATGTAACATTCTTTATTTTCTTCAACTTCTTGAAAATTTTCATGACACACCTTTTCCTTCTCTTTGTTTTCATTTTTCACTTCTTCAACATTGCTTTCACTTTCTAAACTTTTACTTCTCCAATAGCATGGCTTCATAGACATGAAAAGAATTGCTAATAGAATAACATTGAGGATGAGAAACACATAAGCTCTCCACTTTTCAACCAAGAAACTCTTAAGACACACCATTACAAAAAATGTGCCTAATGTGAACATTATAGTGTATATACTATCTTCATTGAACTCTTCCACTTTAGTTTCTCTCTCACATTCTCTCTTCTTCATTTCCATATTGAAAAATTTTCTTGGTGTGCAATTTACTTGGAGATGAGAGGTTTAGAACTATAGAACTTGACTATAAATCAATGTTAGAAAGTGGTTCATGTGCAAAGCATGAATGATAGTTTTGTTTGTGATGTGGGGGACTTCATAACCACAATGAAAGAGTAAAGTAGTGATGATGAGAGAATATAAGAACAAAGATATGTGAGTGTGTAAGTGTGAGTAGTGGTGTAAGGTGTTGAGGAGACAAGTAAACATAATACAAACAAGGAATGTTTGCTTTGCCACAAATGCTAGGCTCCATTTTCTTTGATGATTTTCTTATCCAATATTGAAATTTTTTAGCTTTGTAAGTTAGAGTGTGTCTAGTCTTGGCGTGCACACTAAATCACCAATAGTCACCAGTGATAGGTTTGTGACATAGGCACATATGACCAAATATTCTTTCACTAAAGAATCTCACAATTATGTGTTGATGATCAAAGGGCTTATAATATATTATAAGTTTGATAAATATACATCTTATTATATGAGGCGTTGAGACAAGATCAATCATCAAGATTGTCAATTGCATAAATAGATGACAACAAAAAATTTATTTTCAAATATATCTAAATTTTTTAATCTCATGAAATCTCAGTACGCAAGCAACTGAAGACTAAATAATTATTTATAAGTTTAATCAATATAGATATATATCATTATATAAATTGTTTAATCAAGATCAATTATCAAAATTATTAACTATTTAAATGTGTAAACGAATAGAATTTATTTTATTACAATTTCTCATTAAAATTTAAATATACTTCATTTCACCTTAATGTTTCACTATAAATATACATCTCATTATATAAATCGTTTAGTCAAAATCAATAATTAAAATTATCAATTGAATAAATATGTGTTTGTGTGGAATTTATTTTTAGCCAAATTTAAATTTTTTATTGTCAAAGAATTTTAGTGTCATACAAGGAACACGTTATAAGAACCTTTAGATCAAATTTTACTATTGAGTAAATGTGTGACTATAGAAGTATATTAATATACTCCATTTCACTATGTTTAGGAGATTTCAAATGTTTGGTGTATGCATTTTTTGAAACAAAATTTGCTGAGTGAAAAATGGGAACAATGATATAGAAGTAAAACTTGAAAAGAAAAGCACATAGAAAAGTGGGGGAAAATGGAATGTCATAATCAAAAACTGAATAACTAGCTGGCCTATTTTGTCATGTGAGAAAGAGCACTATTACTATTACTGTATAATGAGAAAGACAAAAAGAAAAGGTTGAAACGTGATGCAACCAAAAGCACGCTTGTGATGTGCACATATAATCACACAATGTCTATGTCCCCACATGTCAAATGATGTAAGCTCTTCAAATTGTAGCTTTTTTAGATCGGATTATTTTGTTTTTATTTTTTTAAATATGTGATCATTTTATCTTAATAAAAGATTTTTTAAATGAAATCATTATTATAAAGTAAAGATAAAATGTTATTTAATGAATATATATTTAGGAATTATAAAAAGCAATTTTTGTCCTTTTTATTTTTTGTATAGATATAGATAATTATTTATTTTAAAAGTCTTTTACTTCTTTATTAATTAATAAAATTAACACAAATTTAAAAAAATAAAAACAAATAATATTCTTTAAAAAATAACAGCCACTTATTTACCTTCTTTTTTTTTTGGTTTTGCAAAAAGGGACCAGCAATAGTACTTCGTACAAAGTAGAGTCCCTTTTATCTGTTAGAAAGTTCTGCATGTGAAGGACCATATAGGGTTTTTGCCTTTAATACTTGGACTCTTGTCTATGGGCCCATAATATTAGTGGGCTAATATCTTTACCCACTAGAACATCTCAAGAAAACAGGGGTGCAAATAGCATCTCTCAACTTTATACGCATTTAAACATTGTTAATCCATAACATTGTTCCTTGAAAGTTGATAAATAAATGGTATAATATTTTTCCGTTGTTTATAAGTATCTTTTGTGGAATTCTCGTGTTCCCTGTGAAGTCATACGTCAATCATTGTGCTAACAAGTTTGTCTCTCATAACTTTTAGTCATTGGATATTAATCCTACATTTATTTAGGATGATTTCTATCACAATAGAGAAGGTCTTCTTAATTGTAGGTTTAGGGTTTATGAAAAAATAACAGCCTAAATTGTCCGCAAATCAGCACAAAAATTGTGTTTCTTCTGGATTGAAGTGATTTTGGAGCGGAAAAAGTTATTTGCAAAAGATATTTGAAGAAAATGAACACTAAAAGGGAAAGGAATTGGTACTTCTTTATTGCTAATTCACGTTTCACAATATTCAATTCATTAAGGTAACTTCAAAGTTGACATGAATGCAATGAGCCTCACACATGCCAATTCAAAATGATAAGCATCATTTCACAACAAAAAGAAAAAGTATATGATTGGTAACATGCCAAAACTTTTCAAAATGTAGTCCAAAAACAAAAAAGTCAGAAGCATGCTGTGTATATATAACAGCTTATGTGAGTAGGATTGGTAAGATGACTTTGACAAAAACAAAAAAAGTCAGAAGCATGCTGTGTATATATAACAGCTTATGTGAGTAGGATTGGTAAGATGACTTTGATGCATTTCAATATCAAAATTAACATTCCCACCAAAAAGGATGTTATATCTGAGGTAAAGTAGTTGGAGGATCAGCTGGGATATCTGCACTTGCCTGCCATTAAAGAAACAAGTCAACTAAAATCATTTTTAAAATGAAGCCAAAAAGAAAGTATAACACTCTCTTACAGTTTTAATATTCTAATCAAACAAGAAAAATCCTCATAAAAATCTGTTCACTCTTGAAACATGCTAATAATATCATTTTGTATTTTATATAAATATGACTTAAATATGTTTTTAGTTCCTATAATATATTCACTTTTTCGGCTTAGTGGCTTTAAAATTTTCATTGTCAATATAGTTTCTGTAATATTTTTTTTTTACTCATTACTCGTTAATGTTTCCATCCCTGTAATATACTTTATTTTTCTTTTAGTCCTTGTAATATGTTTTTATTATTTAGTCTCTATCATAAAAGAACTAATTGAAGATGAGTCAAATATTACAATGGCAAACATAGAAGTACTCAATAGTGATTAAAACAAAAGAATGCCGATTAAAATAAAAAATTGTATATTTTAATGATCATTTAGAGAAAAAAAATACAGGCACTGAAAATTAAAAATAGATAAATTACAAAACTAAAAATATGTTTAGACCTATAAATATTTATTGGAACTGAATTAGGATTTGTCATACCTCAAGGTATCTTGTTAGCATAGTTGTAGTACTGAAATTAAAGCCTTGAATTGGTTCTCCTTTTGTTCGAGATGCATTAAGTTGCTTTCTCACTTGAGTGGCTAATGACTGTGTTAATATCATGCAACAGCAACAAAGAAAATGTAGTTCAGTAAACAAAGGTGAAGACTAAAGTCAAATTTACAAATGTGCGTTGAAGTTATCGGTTTAGGTAAAAAAAAGGAAAGAAACAATAAGAGCTATAACAAATATTATCGATAATAACTTGATAATAGTCTGATAGTAAGTTAGTAACTTTATACAAAAGACTAAACATTAATCCTTATTTACATTGAAACATAGACTCAATCTTAAAAAATAAGGAAATTAGAAAACATATAATAATAATAATAATAAGTAATATGAAAATTAATCCTAAGAGATAATTTAAAATACTTTAAGATTATAAATTGATCATAGAAAATGAATTAAGATACTCTAATATAATATCAAAGATATGATAAAATATTTTCTTATATTCTAACACATACAAAATGGTCGCAAATTTCTCTGGCAAGGCACACGAAAAAGGTCGCTTATCAAATACATACCTTCCCCAGCTCCACGCCCCACTGATCAAAAGAATTGATGCCCCATATGAAACCTTCTACAGCAATTCTGTGTTCATAGATTGCCAACAACTGGGAAAGCAGATGTAAACTGATATCAGTGCCAAGAACTAAATTTGTATAGACATCGAAGAAAAACCAATTATATAAGTTCAGGAAGGACTTAATTACAAATTGTTTAAAAGTTCAAGAACCTAATTGCAAACTATTTAGAAGTTCAAGAAGGACTTAATTACAAATTATTGATAAGTATATGGACCCAATTATAAACTTTATTAATTCAATGTCCTATTTAAAAATTCTCAAATAGTTCAGAGACCTCTAGAGTAACTAAACACTTTAAACCTTCTTGATAAAATGACTTTCTTGAGTAAAAAATTAAGTTTTAAGAAATTTTGGGATGTTTAGATAAGGAATTTCAAGATTATCAATTTTCAACATATTTGAGAAGTTGTTCTAAGTAGCTTCTCAGAAAAATTCTAAAAAACCAATGACTTTTTAGTTTTTACACAATCTTGTTTCTAATAATAAATTATTGATCATATATAAGCAGAAGGAGCTCAAACCTGTCCAATATTGTAAGCATTCAATGATGGAAGAAGAAGGCTGAGAGAAGGCCGGTTGCCGGAGAATGTCTGCAGCAAAATGAATGCATAGAGTAAGGACTACTCCATTACTCAAAAGCAGTGCAAAAAGAGAAAGAAAATTACCTTGTGTGGCACAAGATGCGGAGGGACGTTCTCTTTCTGCAATTGTTCGGGGGTCTGAACAAAATGTTATTATCGATTATATCCCTCAAAATGAGTCAAAAGAATGCATGTGAAATACAATCAAGAACTGCCAAAAACATAACATAGAACCTCTGCTGTTCACTCTTGTATCTCACTGTCTTTGAGAAGAATGCTATAAAACTCATCACAATGGATTCATTTTCTTTTATTTTCTTATATCTTGAGAAAGAAGAAACTAGGCTACTTCATATATTTATAAATGACAAATGGAAGAGCATAAATATGTCTTCTGATCTATGTAGCCCCGACACTTCAGATTGAAGATATACTAAGTGTCTAACACGCGTCGGTGTCAAACACCAACGTTACATGACACCGATGCACGTGGGTACATTCAATCACTTCCATCGTATCTAATTATTATAAGTGTTAATGTTTCATAGCTTCTTCTATTCAGGGGCACCTTTGTTTACATTAAAAGCATGAATTGGGTAAGAATGTACCTTTCCATAGGCAAGGGCATCTGGCTGTGCAAAAAAGTTTGACATGAGCTCATCATGGTTGCTCACAACCTCACCTGCATAGAAAGCACGGTAGCTTTAATTCAATGTTTCAAACACCAAAAAGAATCACCGTGAAATTGAAACCAAGCACCGTCGATGATAACATTGGATCATGGAAGTAGAGACTTTACCTTTTAAATAAACAGGTTGCTGACTCTTCACAACTCCAATAAAATCACATGGAATAACACGGCCCTAGAAATAAAGATATTTAGAGGTATGTTATTTAACAAAGTATGTTCATACTAATAGATAAAGCTAACATCTACACTAATTGATGAGCAGATTTGAAGGAACATATCATAGAATGATAGAATGTTAATTATCAAACTAAATGACACTCAAAACAGATCATAGAAAATAAGCTAACGAGCAAGTTTCAATGGATTGGAACATTTATGGACGAGAAAAATTGTGTTATGTGTTTAGGCCTCAATGGAGAAAATTAACACATAGAAGATAAACCCTTAATGCACTATGAGAACAACTTATAGTTTATATACAGTTTGACTTTATTTTATTTTTTATTATAGAAATAGTTAATACATAAGCACTTATATGATAAGAGCTTATGCTTTTAAACATTTAATTAAGTTGTTTATCCAAACAAAGCCTAAATAAATTAGAAAGATCATAATCCACATATCACCTGGTGTATAAGTTGATAAAAACTGTGCTGCCCATTTGTTCCTGGTTCACCAAAATCAATTTCACCGGCCTCAAATGGTAGAGGGACACCGTCAATTGAAACACCCTTGCCATTACTCTCCATGCTAACCTAATTTGAGACATACACTAACCATAAGAACAGACAGAAGCAGCACTAAAAATTTCCCAAGGCTTCATTCACATAGAAGTAACAAAACATACCTGTTGAATATGTGGTGCAAATTTCTCAAGGGCTTGAGTGTAAGGTAAGATGGCCTGGATGTTAACCAGAAGTTTCAGTTATCAAAATTGTTGGTTAAGAATAGTCATAGAAAAAATATTCAATGGAACAAAATATTAGGCGGTGGTGTCAACGGCAGATTGCGGAAAATAGTGGTTTGTTCAAATTTTGCTGCACTACAGTCTACAGTGCAATAGCACACCTATAGTTGCTACTCAACAACAATGTTCAAAATAGAAAGTAACGAAACAATATCGATTTTTTCAAATTCCACTATGCTATAGCCACTATTTGACAACACTGATATTAAGTACTCACTCTGGCAGGATATCCAAGAAATGAGACATTCCATACACTCAACAGTCCCAGAAGCACCTGGTGCATGAACAAAATGTTATTGAACTCTTGCACTTGGTATAGAAATATTATAATGCGACATAGATAAAAAATTTAAAGATATATAATGAAATCTGTGTATTACACAGCAGAGTTTTGTTATGTATATACTGAATCACAACAAATATGAAAATCACGATGAAGTATTATTAAGAGAGAATTTGCACGAATATTTCTTTCTATAAATTGATGGTGTACTCTATTATAAGACTTTATTACTGTTACTGTTAAATCATTCATGTTCATGATAATTACTTTCTAGCAACTAGATTAAAGTAAAATAAATGGCTTAAATTTAGTATAATATGTTCAGGAGATCTATGAGAGCAAAGAACACCTGAAGGACACAAACAAAGGTTATTTATAGGAGCTCTTACAGGTATGTTTGATTCAAATGGTTCTGAATAAACGTGTTGATCTATGCTGGAAGCACCCTTTAAAAACCTTCACAAAAGAAATACAAGATATAAAAAACCAAGCATATGATGAACATTTAAGGATTCTCTTTCAAACAAATAGAACCAAAAATAAATAAATAAATAAAATGAAGAGATAGATTATTCTTTACAGTGTTGGAATCAAAGCAAAGACCCAAGAGAACACCATATTTTCATTTGGTTAATAATTGCTTGGAAAAAATATGAAAGATGGAGGCATACATGAATTACTATGTATTATTTCAATATGAAGTTTTCCACATAACTTAGTTATATTTTATTATAACATTATCTGAATGCACTTTCATGGCAATATATACCCTTTTCTAGCTTTCTTGTTGCAAATCATGAAATTTGAAAGAGCATATATACATAAGAACATTATGAATCTACGAAGCACGGACACAAACATGAACATCATTCACGACGTCGACGTTGACATGTAGACACTGGTAATAATTTTAAAAAATTAAAGTGATTGAATGTAACTTGTGTTATGTTGATGTTAGACATTGGACACGCCTTCAATCTAAAGTGTATGTGCTGCATAGTTAAAACCCACTTCTGCATTCATCATGCCACGAAAGAAATGGCATTCCGTTGTTTATATTTTTTTATTCAGAAATGTAAGTGAAGCAGAATAAAAAGTCTAATGCAATACTTACAAAAGTTCATTAGATATAAAATGCCAACAATCAACTTAAAATAGAATGAATTAGGATACAACTAAGACAATAATCCAGGAAAAGAAGTGCCAGCAACAGAATAATAATAAAACACGTACTTCTCAATTACTGAGAAACCATATTGTAGGGATAAAGGAAACACTCCAACGGCACTGCAAACTGTAACCAACATAAGAAAAACGGTCAAAACAAAGAATCTCACAATTCATATTACTACATTTTATTTTATTAAAACAAGCGAAAATACTTACCACTATATCGGCCACCGACCCAATCCCAAAATGCAAAAGCATTATTAGGATCAATGCCAAACTTTTCCACAAGCTGCATCAGAAATTAAGACAATAGAAAAAATAACCATAAGTTGTGTTAAATAAATTATATATACATATACAAGAAACCAGACAGCTATTTTTTAACTTGACGAGCAAATGCCAAAAGAGAAAATAACATATGGCTATACCGCGAGATTTGTACTAACTGCAACCATATGTTTTGCAACTGCTGATGGCCTGAAGTAAAATTGAATCATAAGCACTGTCTTCAAAATACTATCAATTCCAGTTATATTTCCCTTTCAAATTACTCCAAATATATTTTGAAGAAGCCAATAGAGCCGCCATTTTATTACAATTATTGATCAAATACCTTTAATGCTTCACTTACCCTAGAGCAGATGTAATCCATTCCCTGAGTGTTCGAGCATTCAACATGGTTTCAGCAGTCGTAAAAGTCTTTGACACAACCACAACTACAAAAATAAGAAGAATCGCCAATTCGCAACCGTATAAAACACAAGATGTGCCCCAGTTTCTTAAGTCAAATACGAAGGAAAATAAGAAAAGTTCAAATAAACTATTTACCAAGGGTTGTTTCAGGATTTAATCCTGTGATTGTTTTAGCAACATCAATTGGATCAACATTTGCAAGACTGCACACAGAAGCAAAAACATGAAAAGGTTGATTTCATAAAAAAGGCATATTACATTCTCACAAGCACATATACCAATCTAAATATTTCAAGAATAATCAGCAGCGCAAAAAAATGAGGCATAGTTTAATGCTTCCTTAAAATGTTAAGAATAAATCTAAATTAGCCTTTCTCACCACTAACTATGAGACACAAAAGAAAATTGATGATCTGAAAAGCTTGCATAGAAAGATTAAGAAATCTAGAGAACTTACAAGTTACAAGTAGTTTACTAGATGACAATAAATTAGACTTAAGAAACCAAAGCAATAGAAGATGCTTACAAGCGCAGCTGACGTCCTCTTGCAGATTCAATTGCTTCAGGATCTGTAAGATGTAATAATAAATACATATTCAGCACTTGTTTGAAGCTTAGGTTCATTTACATGTGTACTAGAAAAATGTACAACTGAAACTAAAAGAAAAGATAATAATAACAATGCCACTAAGAGACCAGAAAGTGACAGCAACCTGTTTGAAGAGCTGTGTGCACAAATAGTGGACCTAAGAAGCTGCCACCGATACCTATGGCAACAACATTCTTCAGTTCCTTTCCAGTAGCTCCGACCTGCGAAATATGATTAATACTCAACTTGAGTTAAACATTGTCCACACACAAAGATTGGCAAGCATATTACCCAAGATCCACTGCGGACTCGCTCAGAAAAATCCCGGATCTTGTCCAGAACATTCCAAACATCCGGGACAACATTCTTTCCATCACTCTGTATAACGGCATCCCTTGGAGCACGAAGGGCTACATGAAGTACTGCTCTATTCTCAGTGCTGTTTATCTGAAAAGTCCAAGAAAAATTACAAAATAAAATACAGTAATGCAGAAATTTAATCCTGAAAATATATCGCATTTACACTGCAACTTTACAAGGTTTTCCAGATAAAAGGTAGGAATTTCAGAGACCCCATTAGATAAAGATGTAATTTTAAGTTAACACCTTTATTCCCCTTTGTTTTACATCCTAAGATATCATTGTACATGTAGAACTCATAGGATCAGTATATAAGTACTTACATGCTCCCCTTTGTACATTTGATTTATTTTTTGCTTGAGGGATGCAACCTACATCACACCAACACAAACAATAATAAATAATCAAATCATCGCATTTTAGTTGGAATACCTTTTACATTTAAAAGAAGAACGTAACAGACGGACACAGCATTACGCAAGTTGTCCGAATACCTAGAACGAAGAAACTGACCTCAGCCAATTGGAAGAGTTTTTCCCTTGTTTCAAGTGTGGCCTGCTGCCTTGAGTAGTCCAATAGAATTCCATCAAATTCACTTCAAAGAATGCAAAATTCAGAAGGTTATTACATCACAGTGTAATAAGTGCACTAGTATTGGTTCAATTTTTTGCGCACTAAATACTTTCTAATCCCCAAAATGGTATTCGCCTAAGTTTATTGTCACTGCTAAAAAAATAAAGTATCAGATCGTAAGACTATATAGCCTTGTGAGGTAAGTGACATACACCACCATTGACTTGGATCTCTCGTCGTCACTCAATAAATCACGTAAATGATTTCCTTTAATGTCCTCAACGTGGGCCTGTACAAAGGAGAACCATTTAATAAATGTTCATAATTTTTGCATTAAACTTTTTACATATCTAAGAAGTATCGTCGGTGTCACACCTTCAACTCCTTCCATGGTTGGGTGTCACTGATGAGAGTCGAGGAAGCCATTTCGAACGATAACTGGTAAGGTTTCCTGACAAGAAGTTTTACCAATCTATAATGTAATTTAGCCAGTTAATTTTGAACAGTTTCGTACACCAATGACCAAACAATGATACAAGTCTTTTGCATCCAATAAAGCATGAAGACAAACTAACAGATAGATAAAAGGAACAGTTAAAAAAATGTGTGCGCATTTACTTCAAAGTGCATAATAGCCACACAGATTTAACAGATGAATCAAGTCAGCTCCGCATGAGTGAATCTGAATCTCTAAAAATATATGTATACTCTATATCACATTCATGGCCCATGAAAATAAAAAATGACTAATTCGATATTGGTTTCCATGTGTTTAAAGAAAATAAATGCCTCAGACAGACTACCTAAAACATATTTTAAAAAAATAAAAAAAGTTAGAGTGTTATATTGGTGGGAAAGTAAACAATAATACATGACATGTAACCAAATTTGTTAAAAATTCTAAGTATTTCTGTTTCACAACAATGTATATATTTTTATAGCAGAAACATCAATTCATCTGATTCTCTCTTGGTACATAAAGCTATCATGTATGACACTGGACTGCAGCATAAGTACAATAGCCAGCATTATAAAAGAAACAACATACTGTAAACGAGCCAAGGATTATTCAAGCGCTAAGCTCACTTAGCACTGAACAAAGTTTCTTTAGGCCAATAAGCAACATCGTAAGGTAGACTAATCAACTGCTAAAGTTTCTTTCTAGATAATAATTCAGTGAATCAAATACTATTAAAAATTATTACAAAAAAAAAAAAGTGCATGCACTCAAATTTGGAATTACCTCCATATAATCAAACACTAATCATTAATTCAACCAAAATTTGGTTTTCTATCTGATGATAGTGATGATGAACGATGATGGAATATGGATCTCTAATTAATATCCTAAAATTCTTATAAAACCCACCTAATCACTTATGTTATGATCTTCTGCTACATCCACAGTGATCATAATGATAACTACGAACATCAATTTCTAAAAGGGATTCTTCCTAAACATACATAAACATAAAGCAAACCCCATTTGTAAATAGTAATCAAAATCAACCATGTCAAATAAAAAAAAAAATGTAAATTGAAAAGAATTAACATAACATCGAACTAAAGCATTTAAATTCGAAATAAAATAATAGAAATTTGATTGAACGCATAATAAACAGAAGCAGAAAAGAGTAATGGGTTTGAATCGCTACCTGAAAAAGGAATCAACTTTGGTAAGAAGGGGAAAATGGGTGTGTGATTTGGAAAATGGTTACAATCGCATAAGCTAGTGTTAGTTGAAACTTTTTATTTGTTTTTAACAAATATATATTATTAATTATTATTTATTTATATAATCGTGAAGAGGAAGAAAGTGATGACGGATTTTGGTTCTGTGGATGGAAATATATTTATTATAAGTGTTTATTAAACACAAAATTTAATATGACACTGTATTTTAGACACCGTATTTCGTGCATAATTTATACATTTTATATTATTTCTTTCTCTTTCTTGAAATTTTGTGTCCAAATATCAGTGTAAATATTTTATGTTTTCAGTTATTTATTGGGAATGATTTTTTTTTCTTTTCTTTTACAAGAATTGCTCGTGAATGGGTGAGCCATGCATTGAGTAGTGAGCACATAGCTCGTGAATGATGACGACTTAGAGAAACTAAAATACATATGTCATGCCTCATGCCAATTTCATTATTAATTAATAAAATAATCAATAATTATTAAATTGTCTATTGAAATTATAAATAAGTATTTATTTGAATTTTGAAAATATATTAATAACGTGCTAAAATTGAAAGATATTGGATAATATATATTTCAGATATTTTATTTTGTTAATGAGATTGACATGAATGATGTTAATCGTTTATGTGACGAATCTAAGTGTTAGTCAAATTTATTGTGAGAGAGATTAATTCATCAATTTTAGAATTACGAGGGTTAATTTGTTTGATTTTGAAAATAAAATTCAAATTCAAATTATTTAATATAAAAACTAAAATTTTATAATCATTGCAATGAGAATATCTTCATCTATATAATTTATTTTTGTTATTTTTCTTCTTCCAATGACTTTCATTTATATAATCTTTCATCTTCACTTTTCATGGTACTCAAATCGTAAAAAATAAAAGAACAAAAAATCACTTATTCTTCTTTCTCTATCAATGAAAGCTTGAAGTTACTGATACTCAAATGTCATTGTGAAAATAAAAATTGTTGTTATAGTTGCTGCAACCAAGAAGTCTTGAATCTTAAGGTCTATTGTGTGACCTTTTTGCACACCAAAAAATGTTTGGAGACAAGTTCTCATATTGATCTCATACCCTCGATACTTAAACAAGTTCCCAACTTGACATCATTCTATTGTGGCAATGGTTTAACCTCATCTTCAATGGACTTTTTATATCATTTTTTAGATCAATATAAGTCTTGTCCTTACAATTGTCCTTTCGGTCATTGTCTTTCTTTTCATTCCCTACAATATTTAAAATAATTTAACATAAGAATATAGGCTTAATTGCAATTTTAGTCATTCTATTTTTACTAATGCATGAAATTGATTCTCCTATTTTGAAATCGACAGTTTTAGTTTCTTTCTCTGATTTTTTAACTAAAAAATGACGACGTGAGGTGTTTTAAATAACATGACATATGATAGGATGATATAAAATGATTAATACTAATGAAATTGGAATAAAACGTCGTAAAAACTTATGTTTCAACTTAAAAAGAAAAATCATATTTTTAATATAATCAATGATATATGAATAATTAACTCATTTAGATAGTTCTATATTATAGAATTGTATGTCAAGTTATTAAAAATATGTCAAATCGTCATTTTTTTTAGTTCAAAACTATGAGAAAGAGACCAAAATTGTTGACTTTTAAAATAGAGGATCAATTATGTGAATTGGCAATGATATAAAAATCAAAATTATAATTAAACCAAAAATATATGAAAGGTCATGCACTTTTTAGTTTGTGTTTGGTTAAAGACTTATAAAAAAGAAAAGAAAGGTCAGAGAGAATATTTTAAATTATAATTGGTTGGTCCAATTTTAGCCCATCTTTAAGAGTGAGAAGATTAGAAGGAATGCTGTATTTATATCATATTTGGACTTAAGTACCATTTTATTTTATGTGATATTATATATTACAATAGTTAAATAGTTAATTTTACATATTCCCTCTTTTAAAATTATACCTCTCCTCACCCACTACATTCAACCAAAACATGCCTTTAAGCAAATAGTGATAGTTTGAATAAGAGTTTTTTTCTTTTTGTGAGTGGATTATGAATAAGATACAATTGTAATCACTGTATCAATCAACAATATGAATATGACTCATGTATAAACATTCGTACTCGCACTCATATATATGTTTACTTTTATGGATAAATATTTGTATATACATGTATCACTTAAATATAATGTTAATTATTTATTTTTTATTTAATATTTATTTTAATTGTTTATTTTTTATTTAATTATTTTTTATAAGTGATGTATGTAAGTCCTTTTTTACAATCAAAACAAAAATTATAGCATCTGCTGGTCCTTGGAATTTCTTCTTACAATTGTCCATATATGTTTAATATAATATTATTTTCAAAAAACATTTATTTAATCTAATAATGATATTACTTGAAAAAACTATCATTCTTGATGCATTGAAATAGATATAAACTATTTTTCGTCATTTTTATTTTATCTTTTTTAAATCTGCACACTTAACTTTATAATTAATCTAATATTAAACATCTATAATTCCTAACAATTATCGTATAATTGTTTGAGAAAATTATAATAAAAAATGACAAACATTTATTATTTATAAAAAATAAAAGCTAAAAATAAATTTAAAAAAATTAAAAGACCAGAACAAATATTTAATAAAAAATAAATCACTAAAACTATATTCAAGACTATACATGTAATATTGACTCTTTACCTTAACCACACTGAATAATTTTTGTAATTATTTAGTAGGCCTATTCATTGTGGTCTCTATCAGGAGGTGATAGAAAAACTTTTCCAATACAACTCCACAATGTATTAACTTTTCTTTAGTTGGCCATGGGCCATTGATGGGCCTAGCCTAGTGTACTTGGACTTGCCATCATAGAGGCCATAGGTATAAATAATAAAAATAAAAATAAACATCAAAATCAATGTATTTATTAATTGTTTTAACTTTTTAGTTATTTTTATATGTATATCTTTATTAAAAATTGTGAGATATTGAACATTTATCCATAATATTAAAAAGATAAATATATTAAGTAAGAGTATATAAGTAATTTAAACAATAAATATATTTTAAATGTTGTAATTTTTATTTACATATAAAATAAAAAAATCTCTAAAAAGTATTTTATATATAAAATTAGAAGAGTGATTTATAGTTTATTTATGTTTAAATCGAATGAAATTGATTTATTTTAATTGTAGATTGATGATAATGTGGTTTCTCAAAGTTGGTGCAGTAATATTTTAAAGATGTTATTTATTCTCTTCTGATAATATTATTTGTCACTAAATTAAATATAATGATGATTTTCTATCTATCTATATATATATATATATATTACTTAATTATTGAATGTTTGTTTTTACTTTCTTTTAATATAATTTTATTTCCCATCATTTTCTTGAGGTCAAGAAACTATACTAGATCCTTGTATTATGCATCCACGTCAACCTCTTCACCAAGTAGTGAGATATTAATGGTGCTAGGAGTATGTTACATATTAACAAGAGTAATAAGATGTTTTTATGAGTTCAATTACTCTATTAAAAGTAATGTGAATAAAGTTTGATCGTACAATTATAAATGAATGATATCAATTAAAATTTATTTAATTAATAAATTATTATTTAAAAAATCGCATGACATCTATAGATAGTTAGTCAATAAATTATTTAATTGATAAATGATTATTTTACATAGTATTTATGGTTATGTAATTAAGATTTAATTATGTCATTATTTCACTTAAAATCTATTCGATTTGATATGCTCGTTATATTTATATATATATATATATATAATAGAAAAGAAATAAATTTTTATTAATTATAATAACATTAATAATTATTTTATATGGTAGATATAAAATAACTACTAAGCTAACACCTAAAATATATGGTAGATATATTAATAAAGTTAATGATTGATTATTATGCTTTTGATGTCTCCATAACTTTTTTTAATAAATACGGTTAAATGTGGACGCTGTCTTCCTTGCAGATAAAATAAAAATGTCATAAATATTATAAATCACTGAATTTGGAATTTCACACCTCCAATTTGTTGTTCAGTTGTGAGTTAACCAGATTTCTTATCCAAAATGGACCGTGGACAGATTTTACTATATTTAAAGTTATATATACTTCTTCAGTTTTATAACCACCGTTACTTGATTAAAAAAATATTTTTAAATAAATATTGTTTATAATTTGTAATGTAATTTTAATTATTAATTTTTTGTAATTGTATCCTTACATCAGTATCACGTGCATTACTTTCAAAACATTAATATCTCTTGACTCTTATGTTTATGATAATAACAAACCAACTAATAAATAATAAAAATAATTTAGTAAAATAATTATTTTTTTCTTTTAAATATTAAATTTCTTAATATATTATTATATATAAAAAATATTAAACTGACACTCATTTTAAAATAGAATGAATAGTTAATAAATGTCTCACTCAAAGTAATTTAGTATTTATAGAAAATCTGAAAAATAAGTTGCATTTTGCATACTACAAGACGTACCAACCAACATTTAAGGAAACCAAAAAGTAGTGAAGCATATCATATGATTGCTTTTTTTTTTTTTTTTTTT
>JBBPBR010000008.1:1492156-1505564 GCA_037974775.1 Cicer pinnatifidum
TCAGAAAAAAAAATGTGCATTTGAACACAATTTAAAATTATTGAATATATATATATATATGAAAAAAATTCTTCTTGGAATTTTTAATAAGATATCAATGTTATAATTTTGTAAACCTGGCAGCCTCCCTCCTCTCTCTTTTGATCTTTGTCTCTTAAGATGGATGGTTTATGACAAATTTTTTATTTGAGAATATCACTCATTTAAATTTTTTTATTTTATTATTTTGTATCTAAATGAATGACTTTTATATATATTTAATTTTTCTTTCGTGATTTCACCGACGTTGTTTTGATTTCTCACTTGTTGCAAATTCATTTGATTTTATATTGTCAAATTATTTTCGATCAAGTGTAAATTTAATCAATAATTTTAACGTCTTTAATATTACAACTTGAGAGACATGAATATTTCAAACATTTTAATTTTAAATATTTATTGTAGATTTTATTATATTTATACCGTTTTATCTTATTAACTAGGATGTTGTAAATTTGTTTATAAATTTATTCTTTTCGCTTTTAACGACTTTAAATTGTATAATTGATTAATGTAATCTCTATCGATTTGAAAAACTTAATACCATTTTTTAATTAAAAAATGCACGTATATTTGAATTCATTAAAGTTAATAATGTTTAAAATGTGTGGTTGTACTCAATTAATAGATGAATAATGACTTGTGAAACTTTATTATATTTATTAACCATGTAATATGAATAATCAAATATTTGAATTGTGATACAAACCGTTAATCATGTAAGTTGTTATCACATTTGGATGTTCCATTTGTGTATAAAAAAACACAACTCAAGTTTTTAGAGAATTTTTTTTTAATTGAACATGATGTTTGTTTGTTTTTCCCTGATAATTAAACTTTTTGTTAATACTCTTCTTCCAACATTTTTTGATTTAAAGACTATAGTGACTCTGAATTTGGATGTACAAATACGTGTAGTTAAGTAACACACTCTTTTTTGAAAAAAGGAAACATACTTTATCTTTTCTCCAATACTAGGCATAAGCATTGAATATACCATCTGAAACATACATGCAATTAATTCATATTTTTTGTACGAAAAATTTCAAAAGGAAAATAAAAAGCAAAACGCATGCAAAAAAGATTAAAATCACGCTATCCTAGTGATAAAAGCAAGCATGTGCATGAAGTTAGATGTCCTTTTAATTACGTGAATGAAGTTAGATGTCCTTTTAAATACGTGAGTGCAACATGTTACCAATAAGCTTGCGACAAAAGAAAATACATCCGTTAAATTTATTCAATAAAAATTAATATATTTAAAATTATTAAAATATAAAATTTACTTATAATAAACATAAATATAATATCGTATAAAAGATTATTCTATCACAAGGACCAAAGGAAGTATTACACTTAGAAATAACTTTAAAAAGAACTAAAGGCTTATTTGATACCCATTATTAAAAAAAAGTGATTTTAATATTTTATAAATTGTTGAATATTTATTTGAAATTTAAAAAAAATTAAATTCTTTTATTATGATAAAAATATAATAATTTTTTCATATAATAAGATTCTAACACTAATCTCTATTTATAAAAAAAAACAAACAAAACTCTTAACTCTAAATAAATAGAGAAAACATAAGACATTGAATTTGCACTTATCTAAAGTGAGAAGTTATTAACGTGAGCAAATAAAAAGTTAATATTATATGCATGTGCCTGTAATATTAATCATTGATTCGTTTATCAAATGTTGATAGTATTCCTTTTATTTTTAAAGCTAAAGTGAGCCTAATGTTATGATAGTAAATAAATAATTTGAAAACTAATCTTAGGAGATATCTAATATAACCTAATCAACTCTAACAAATAAACTAAGAAATTCATATCATAAAATGCAAGGCTTAAGCATAAATTCAACTTGTGATATTCATATATTCACCTATTTCTAGTTTCTACACTAGAGGTACCATTCTAACTAATGGAATTAAAAGAATTAGTTTAAGGACTTTTTTTCATCATTAAAGTGAATGATTAGTATCCTATAAATCCTAGATAATTTTCAACACAAAGTTTATCAGCCTTTACTGCAATTTTGTTTTTTGAATGTTTGATCTCCTCTTCTTTTGAGCCCATACCGGTCCGTATATCGCCAAGAGCGTCCGACCGAACCGCCTATCAGTTATCTGTAGTTGAAAACAATCACTTACACGGCTCAACCGATGGCGTATCATCAAACTAACGTATATTAAGTTCATAAAACTAGGTCAAAAGAATTCTCAATGTTTTAAAAACCGAACTGTTCAACTGATTAAATCGTAGACCTATGTGATACTGTCTACGACTCGATTATTTGAGTGGTTTGATTGTGGTTTGGTTCCAGTTCAAGTGATTTAAAGCAGTTGAACTGTGATGACCAAGAGGTCTCACCGATTCAATGACAAGTTCGGTTCGATTCAATGACAAGTTCGGTTTTTAAAACATTGAGAACTTCAAGAAACATTGATGGTTCACAATTGCGGTGTAACACAAATCCACAAAATTTTGTATGCTTCGCAAAATTGCAAACATGGTACTGTTGATTACTTCAATTACCTTCACAAGGTGTCCGCAAGACTCCAACATGTCGGTTTTCGAAGGATACTCAACTACCTATATCAAAACATGAGAGTTCCATGTAAAGTTAGTAACCAGAAGAATATTTGGACCAAGAATAAGAAAAGTAAGAAAATAATTCATACAATAAAAGTTTCTTCTCCAATAAAGGGTGATTCTGAAATTTGCTTCATCAACACAGCATAGTCAACTTCTGTATATGGAGGGGTGACACTAATGTAATCAAATGGACCATTGTTTCCTGCATATGAGCAATTCAAATTTGCAACATCAGAAATTTCATGGATAATTTTCTTAGCATACTCTTTTTTGTCTATAAGGGTTGTATCCATTGTAAGGCGGTCTTGCATATTTGCAAGACACCAATGTTGCCAATCACAAATCGCAGAAAATTGTGGTTTGTTCAAATTTTATTACGCTATAGCCGCTATTTGACAATACTTTATACAAAACAGCATATAGCAGAACAATAATGATTTGTTCAAATACTGCAGGGCGACGGCAATTATAGCATCGCTATAACTGTTATTTGACAATATTGCAAGAGATTCATTCAGAATCTTGAAATATTTATTGCATTTCCTTGAACTAAATTCTTGACCATATCTACATAAAATCCATAAAAGCAGTACTGCAGCATTGTAGGGTAGTAGAATTTGAACGAACCGTTATTTTCCTTGATGCATGATTAACAGCTGTGATATGTATAAAATAAAATTAAAAGGAGAATTATGTACATGCCTACAAATTGCACTGCGCGTTCAAAGAATTTCTCCACTCGGACAATGTGTATGATTGAATCATCAAGGAATCCGGTCACCTCTAAGTTTGGACGTAAAACGTCTGATACAACCCAAGGATCCATCTCAACAAAATGCACCTAAAATGTTTTTATTTTATTAAAATCGCATAATCAAAAGACTTAGTTTAGGCAAAAAATGAATTATACATGGGAATATTTAAAAACAACTGTTGAAAATCTTTTTGTGCAAATCTCCTTAAACCAGAGTTGTCAATTAGAGATTGCGGAAAATAGATGTTTGAATTCTGCTACGCTACAGTGCTGCCATAAACGTTATTGACAACACTTTGTACTAAATCATGTATTGTCGAGAAATAGTGTTTTGATAAAATTTTGCTACGATATACCGTTTGTGCCACTAATTGACAAAACTGCCTTAAACTTGATGAAAATCTATGAACTCCATTTTTTAACAGAAGGCCAATTCCACAAATGATAACCATTTTTAGCAAAACTCACAATCCATATGATAGTGATTGCAAACTGCTCATTGAAAACTTAAATACCTCAGAACATCCTCGGCTAAGTGCTTCGATTCCAACAGAACCGGTACCGCTATACAAGTCTAACCAACGTCCAGGTCTCAAGTATGCAGGACAACCACCAGCCGCCTTGACATTATTATAAAACAAAATTATTAGTTTATTACTATAAACAAGAAAGTCGCAGCAAGGAAATTGTACAAACTAGATAATACTCAAGATCAATAGTTAATAAGCAAACAAGTGTACTAAGGGTCTGTTTGGATAGACTCATTTGAGCTTATTTAATGGCATATGTATATAAGCTATTTTATCTTTTGTTATAGAAATAGCTTATATGTAAAGAAATGGTTTCACTTTATTTTATCTTTTATTATAGAAATAGCTTATATATAAATATTTATATGATAAGTGCTTAATTAAGTTGTTAAAGGAGATAACATTTGCAACCGGTACCTGTATTATATCAAAGGCTGCACCTTTCACCACCTCCATCATGGGACGTACATCCATGCTCTTTGGTGATAGTAGCTTCGTTCTTCGAGCTGTTCCTCCAAGAACCTATGCAGTCATTGGAAATAAAAGCCATACATAATTTCATTGTGTTCAATAACAAATTTCTATATAAATTAACTACTCAAGCGTGACATTCTAATTAAAATAAAACAGTAAAATGTTCATGTGATAAAGCTTGATTCGTTAATGATAAGCTCCTGAGATTAGTTTACGACTAAAATAGATGTCGTATCCTTAAATGTTAACTATCAGAAAGCCATAGGTAGCGATTGATGAAACTGGACACAGTCTAAAAGTGCATCCACAAACCATCATCAGATTCCATTTCATCTCTTTCATCTCCAGTTAGTAAATTAAATGACTAAATATTTTTACACGCGGTCACAAAAACTACATTATCTCAATTTTAAAATCAAGAAAACCACATGTTGGGCAATGAAAATATGAAGCACATAAACAAGGGAGAGTTTTATAAACTTATAGTGTACAATGGATAAAACTCCAAATATGTCTCTCATCTTAAACTTATAGATAAGTGTTTTCAATTTGTCAAGCAGACTCCAGAAAATATCAATTTGTTCAAATTTCATTATGTTACAGCGCCACAATAGCCCTTTTGTTACAACATTTTGTACTAAATTGCATATAGTGAAACAATAGTGATTTGTTCAAATTGCATTACGCTATAGCCGTTATTTAACAACAGGGATAGAAATATTAGCAATTCATCATACGCATAAAATGTAGCCATCCTAAATGATATGGCAAGGAGACAAAAAAGGTGACTATGGTCCTCTAAAAAGTAAGGCGCACTTCATTTGGAATGCACCACTTTCACAAATTTTTTAATAACAAGTTTAAGCAACTTCTCAACAATCTATCCATAAACACACAAAAAATCCTTATTTTCCTCATCAATTAACACTTCTAAGTCCTAAAATGAGATTACCTGAAGCAATTTATGGGTAGTACGAGGTGTCTTAGGTTCCTCAGGTGGATCCTCATGCTCTTGCTTCCCTCTTCTTGTCTTTTGTTGCTCCTTTTTCTTCTTGGACTAAACAGTTTCATTCACAATAAAAAAACAAAAAAACACAGCAAAATTCACAATAAAAAAGATTTAGAGACAGTTTTCACAACCATTTATGGAAGAAAAAAATATTAGAAGAATCTTACAATGACACGTAGACACTGCGATTAACTACAGAAAAATGAAATGATTGAAAGTAGCCACATGTTGTGTCAATGTCAACACCGAACACGGCTTTAAATAGAAATGTCTGCAGTGTCGATGCTACATGATACAATATTAAGTTTTTTAAATAAGAATTTCTTGTATAAATTAAAATTAGCTATTGCATCTCAATTTTCTTCAAAAGCTCTTTTTTTTTCTAGTTTCTCCATAAACAACTTCAATCTGATAAGCATTTATTTGAAAGTCAATAACATAAACATATGCAAATTGAAAAGTTAACCAGAAATACAATTCAAACACAGCTCAAAAACCTTTAATTAACATGTGATATAAAAATTGAGTAAATAGCCATTTTGGTCGTTGAATGTGTGAGACACTGTCAATATAGTCCTTGAATCTATCGAAGTTGCAAATATTTTGTCAGTAATTTTAGGACCTAATTGACCACCGGAAAATACATTTGAGGATTCAACGGACTAACTAAAGACATGTTCGAAGCACCAATATGATTAACAAAAGACATATTTAAGTACTAGATTTTTGTAATTTTGATACATTTAAGATACTTTTAACGATCAAAATTACGGTTTTCTCTAATTTTCTCCATAAAAATTTAGAAGCATAGGAACAAAAATAAGAGAAAAGAAAAATGGAACCTTTGGAGATGATTGAGAAAAGTAGTCATCAGCATCAACATCATAACCATACCGTTCAAGTAAGATTTTTTTCTCTTCACTCGCCAACCCATTTCCTGATTCTGCAAACCATTAAACAAACACAAAATTCCCATAATTTTAAAACACAAATTGAATCAATTTTTTTTCTTGAAAATTTGAATGGTGTGAATTAAGCAGCAATTATGAACTTACTTGTAGAAGAGAAAAGGGTTAGTGAAGAAGAACGTGTAGATGAGAAAGTGAGAAGAGGAAGAAGAGAAGAAGGAGAAGAAGAATATAGATTGGTTTTGGTGTTTAGAAGAAGTGGTGAGTGTGTTGGAGGGGACAAAACAGACATTGTAAAATGAAAATGTGTTTGGTTTTAGAAACCAAACACTCTTGTTGAATTTAAGGATAAAACTACCTCAAACCGCCGCCAAAAGGCTGCATTAGAAAAAACATTTTGATTTTAATTTTTTTTATTTGCTTAGATCCTCTTATTTTTCTGCTACACCCCTCAAATACAAAATATTTAACAATAATATTTGAAATAGGCAAAATCTATTATGGACACTTTGATGATGGGTGGTCTGTTAAGAGTTTAAAAATTATTTAAAATTTTAATGATAATCTTTTAAAAGTATAAATTAATAGTTTTTTTTTTATTTTTATGATTAAAATAATGATGGAAAGAGATACAACAAAAGAGTAAAAGGTGAAAAAAATTTAAAGATAATTAAAAAAACAAAAATTAATTGTTAAAATGTAAAAATAAATCACTATAATTTTTTATTTTGATAAAAGAAATTTAAAGTGAGGGGATGATATCTCAATCTTGAAATTTTTATTTATCTTCTTTTAAAGTATTAGTGGAACTCAAACGTAAAACCTCTAAATTTAAAAACTAAGAATATTTTCTTCAAATAAACTAAAAACAATTAAACATCTTTTTTACTTTTTTAAGTCCAAAGATAATTATTAATTATATTTTTTATTGAATTTAATATTGTTTACTCAAATTAAATATATTTTAATCTCTAAAAACAATACTCATCATTTAAATCTAATTTCTACTCAAAATGTTCATCTTTGATTGTTTTTTCCCTAATTGATGGATGTAATAAGTGTAGATAAACACTTGTCAAGTAGGTTTTGGAAAAGGTGATTTAAAGGATAAGAGCCCTTGTTGCCTTGTTGGACCTAATGGTTATATGGGCTTTCATAACAATGTTGAAAACATTTTCTCCCAAGCGTGGCAAAAAATTTAGATGGCCCTTCATTTGCCTTTTGTATCTGTTCTTTCACCTTTAATTTACACCATTGAAAATTAAAATCTAATAAAAAAATCGAAAAAAATGATAAAAATGGACGACTGAATAAACATTCACCAAATTTATATTAATTTTGGTTACTTAATATTTATTTTATTTTTTTTACCTTTTTTTTAATTTATTTTGATAATTTATCTTTTATTTAATTTTTTGTTTTGGTTGTTTATTTTTTATTTTTTATTTATTTTGATCATTTATCTTTAATAATTGGTGTTTTTTAGTTATTTTCCTCGTAACTCTTTCAAAAAAGTGTATAATTATTTCCATAAATTATTTAGATCAAATATTGGATCAATTATAAAGTTAAATTTGCAATCTTAATAAAAATGGAATGGAAATACAATAAATTATGATGTGTATGTCATTTCAAAGAGTTTAATATATTTAAAGCATGTAGGAAGAATTTTTCAAGTAAAAGAGCTATTGTTGGGTTAAATTGTGGTTGTTTTTTTTAAAGATTATTATACTTAATACATATTGACAATTGTTGAATAAATTACAATAGTCGAATGTTGTTATAACTTTAGTTGTGATTGTGTTAAGGATTAAAATATATGACTTATAAAATATAAATGAGCAAAATAAAGACAAACACCTATAATAAATATTAAGTACAAGATATATAACCAAAATTATATTTAAACCTACTTACATTTGTGAGAGCTAACATGACAAATGCTGACATTCTTATGTTGGATATTATGTCTCAGTTTGAACTCAAAACCTTGCCATTGTTTGCAAGTTTCTTTACCATTTCTTCTAAAAACAAAAATAAAGTTACTATATGCATTCCTTCACTTCACATTCGTGAGCATTATTTTTTAGTGGCAATGACTTTTCTTTATGCCCTTTGTGTTTGGTCACAAGTAAATTTCAAACCCCAATTTTAATACCCTCGTTAAGTAGGCCATTCTTTTTCATCATATGGATACCTAACATACAACTTGCAAAGATCACAAACAAACATACCACCGTAATATATTCATAATCTTACATGTTGCACACTAACGAGTTTGTGTAAATCAACAAACACATATCCATAAACTCACAACACAAAATTATATGAAAAATCTCACAAAACAATACAAAATAATAAAACATATTTACAATTCACTTATTTTTTTCAAGGCACTAATTTTTTGTAGCTTAAATATATTTTTTGTCGTGTATTTTTGACTAAATATTTATTTGAGTTATTTATTTTTATTTTTAAATTTATTTTTGTTATTTATCTTTTTATAAATGATGAATATTTCATCCTTAATCTCTAGGTTCAAATTCTAAATTTAAAATTTATTGGACCATTATACTTGAATATATACATAAAATAATGTATTTATTTTTTATCCTTATACTAAAATTAAAATCTTAAAAAAAAATATCTTTCTCAATTCTCCTTTTTTTTTTGTTACCCTTTGGTCCTCAAATTTGTGAAAAAGAAAAACAAAATATTAATTTCCATAATAACTTCCTTTACCAACAATTATTTGTCTCTACTCTCATCTCAAAAAGTAATTTTTTTTTCTGATTTCTTTGATATTTCATGTTTATATGCTTATAAATTTATTAAAACGATAATAATGATTTATATGTGTGTGTAGATTGAGAATTGGCAAGGCATTGGGATATGATTTTACAGTGGTGGTCGTGCTTTTAGATTCATGTATAATGTATTATTTTACAATGGCATTGCCCTACTATTATTACATATTTGAATTGCTAAAAAAAAAAAATTAACAATGCTTGAATCGATAGTTTTCCAATAATTCTAGTGTAGTTTTAATTTGATTTGAATTTTTTAATGTTAACTTATTATATAATATAAGAAAATGTTAATAGATGGAAACAATAATAGAAAAAGTCAAATAGAAATGTATTGAATTTTTTTTTCCAACTCTTTAAAAGTTTTAAAATTTAATGCAAAATTTTTATTTTTGATTTCTTAACAAGTGTCCACTTAGCAAGACCCTTGTGTATATACGAAAATTATTGGTCCTGTCAAACTCAACAATAGACAAAGTCAAAACAAACTGTAGACAAAAATTCAAAATCGAGTAAATCGAACATATCTAAAAACAACTGTTAGTATATTGTTATAAATTGTTAGTAATATGTTAAAGATAATATCAAATATTTGTTTATCATTACATTCCTTAACTTTTTCCTTTTGCATTTGAATCCACTACTAACACCAAAAAGCGAATGTTTGGATTGAGTTAAACAAAAATTTCTCCCGTTTTTTCACGATAAAAAACGAGATATGAATTTCTCAATAACAAACTCTCTTATGTTTTTAATGAACAAATTCTTCTATTTTTCTAATTATAAATTTAACTTTTCAATTTAAATTTAAATTTTTTCCTTATTTTTTTCTTTTTTCTATTAAATTTTACAAATTAATAATAAACTAAAAAAAACTAAATTACACTTCTTCCTCTTGAGTAACTATTCATCTCACTTAAAAATTTATCACATCATTAAATTGAAGTCTAATTTTATATATGAGCAAAATGCGGATATATTTGAAAGGGACCGAGATTTAATAAAAATTTATAAAAAGGACTAGATTTTTCTTTAAAAAAACTAAAATGGTCTATTAAGAAAATTTGAAAGACCATCATTGCATACTATATAAAGTTATAAAGAAAGTTTTTGTCGACATAAACTATTCCCACGTGTAACAAAAGATAAAAATTATATGTTCCTAATTTTTCTAAAACAACGGCACTGAGATAGCCTCGTTTGTCGGCACTCACCGAATAGGATATTCTTTTGTTCGGTATCAAACATTATCTCATTATCTTAAATCTAAAACAAATTACTATTTCACTTACGGAAGCAGATTTAGTAGAAGGCAATAGATCTAGAAAAAAGGAGGTACACTCCTTTATAATCGAATTTTTATTAAAAATTATTATATTTAGTATTCGAAACAGCTTAAATAAGATTATTTCATGATAAGTTGTACCATTAAATTTTTTAGAAAGCAAAAAATGGCACAGTACCTTTTTTTTATATGAAAAGACACACTACTTTTCACTTTGCTGGTTTTTTATTTAAGATGTAGGATTATATTTTTAACAAAATAAGTGTAAGATAAATATTAATTTTAAGAGTAATTAACAAAATACTCTTATAGTTCACGTAATATATATTTGGCAAGTATTTAATATTATTAAAAATATATTTCTAAAAACCTATCAAATATATTTTACCATTTATTAAAAAATAATTATTTTTTCTCCGTAGATTGAAAAAATATGGTTTAAGTTATTTTTCACACATATATATATATATTTGGCGAGTATTTAATATTTTTAAAAGTGTGTTTTTAAAAATCTATCAAGCTTCTCCTACCACTTAAGCTACAAATACTTAGCAACCATATTTTTCTTCTTAGATTTGAAAGGAGATGATTTAAGTCATTTTTTCACAAATGTATATTTGACGAATATTTAATATTTTTAGAAATGTTTTTAAAAAAAACTATCAAGTGTCTCCTCCCACTTAACCTATTTTTTTTTTAAGCAACTCTTCTTTTATTGATAAATTGGAGAGACAATATTTAGGTCATATTGTCATCCATAATCATTATCTAAATCATTATTTTCTTTCTATATTTTTGTCTAAATAAATAAACTTCACATAAATTTAGTTTTGTCTTCGTATTGGGTTCGTGATTTTATTATCGGTGTACGATGTTGTTTTATTAATCGTTTTGATGTGGTGTTGTTTGATTTCTCGTCTTATTGAGGTGTTCATTTGGTTTAGATTAACATATAGTAGCTTTGATCTATTACAATACTCAATCAATAACTTAAACATTGTCAAAGTTAATGATCTAGAAGCATAGCTTTTCTGGGTATTTTAAGTTTGTCACATTTATAGACATTTTGTTGTGTTGTGTTATTAATTTGGATGTTGTAAAATTATTTGCAAATTAACTCATGTTATAAATTGGTTCAAGCCCAATATCACCGTATGCCTACTCAACCCAATATCACCATTGGAGATAATTATGATTTTTGCCTTTCGCGGCTAGTCCTAACCCCGTCGTCCACAAGAAGCAATCTCGCAAAATCTACTAGAATTGATGATCCTTCAATGGACATGTTCCCATTGAGGTGGGACTCTCATCAATATAAATAATGTATATACATCACTAAAGGTACATTATTCTCTTCCTAGTACCCCTTAGTCTCCTCAAACTAATACTTACTTGAACGTTACACTGTTTGCATGTACTGTTCATTCCATTGCGTATAAAATCTTGTTCGAGTTCAACCAATCGACCATCCTTCTCAATCTAGTTCAGATAAATTCCATTTGGTTTTAGTTGTCACATTACTTCATGAAATTAATAATAAGATATTTGTCCACATAATGATAATAAAATGTTAAAATATTCCAACATTAGCAACTTTTATTTATTATTGATCGATGTAATTTATCAATTTGAATTAATAAATATTATCTTTTTAGTAAAAAATAAATATTTTCAAAATGTGGATTTTTTTCTCCATATATCCCTTTTTGAAAAAAATTTCAAAATATCTCACTTTGAAACTAATATATTAAAATGTTTTACTTTTTTAAACATCTAGGAGGTCGTAGGGTGAAAATGCGACCATGAGAAAATGTTGTATTTTTCCTCCTTCCGGAGATCGCATTTTGGAGATACGACCATGTAGGTGTAACTATTATTTTTTGTAACAAATAAAAAATATATTAAATTACTGCATAAAATATAATAAAATAATAAGCAAATAATTAAATTATATTAATAAAATCCATTAAATGACATTTAAGTGAGACTTATGTATTGCAAGGTCAATTTTAAGAAGGTGTTTTGCATCATAACATATAATATATGAATATTAGGCAACACATTGAATTATTTATTTATGCCAAACAATATATGTGTGATGCATCTCTTAGTATATATCCTCATGTCCACCACCACCACATCTACATACACTTGCAGAAATATCGACTCATTATTACCTTATGTCAATGTCAAAAATGCAAACCCCTAATTACTTCATAGAACACGTACAAATTTATCTATAACTTTTTTGGAACTTGTTGTACAACTTCTCAAACTCCATGGCTCAAAAATATATAGAGACTAGTGATATAAACTCTAATCCACAAACAAACTATCAAGGATTTGAGTTGCATACACTTCAATGATTGAGAACGACAATAAAAAATATAATCAAAATGAGGATCAACCATAACAACCTCAAGTCGTTCAAAGAGCTAGATGAATTTAGTAACAGCCTAAATGTGGACTCTAAGTATTTAAATGGACATGAATAATTAAAATTTAATGTATTTTTTTCTATTTAATATATTTTATTAATATAATTTATTTTTTTTATATTTTATATATTAATCTAATATATTTTTTATTTGATACAAAAAATTTATTAAGCTAACACGGTCATATCTCCATAAATGAATTCTAAAAGGACGAAAAAAATAAAATATGTTGATATATCAGTTTTAAACTGAGGTATTTTTGATATATTTATTTCATAAGTGAATATATGAGGAAAAAAAATCCTCAAAATGTATTTAGTTAAGAAATTTTTTTTGAAATAATGAAGTGGATGCAAAAATTCATTATTGGTAATTTAGTTTTAAATCATTTATATTTTTGAAATGAAAGAGTGAGATTCTCATCTTTTATTATGGGAATTAAAAATAGGAAAGATATAGGCAAATTATATTTATACGAGAAAATAATATATTAGAAATAATTTAGATCTCAGTCCTCTTATGTTATATTTTCTCTATGTGTCGACGGACTATAAATGTTAA
>JBBPBR010000008.1:1526079-1561108 GCA_037974775.1 Cicer pinnatifidum
ATATATTAATATTTCTTTTCTGTTATTGATAGTAAATATATTAATATTTCTACGAATAGGGAAGATCAACTATGATTTTAAAATTTATTTTGAAATCCAACCATTTCTCATTAGAAAGGATCCATCTAAACTTTGTCTCTTTTTCCAAAAAGCCATAATTACTCTAATATTAAACAGAAAAACCTCACAATCATTAGTAGCATATATAAAATAAAAATTCTATATACATACTTCCCTTCTATTGTGCATGGGAAACAATAGTTTTGAAAAACAAAAAGAGTTCAAGAAGATGAAGGAAAAAGCCAACTGAGAAAAGGCGCTGAAAGTTGAAACAAAATTAAAATTTTGTGTTTCTAATATAAAAATAATAGATCAATAAACATAGAAGAAAAGTAGAAAATTTTGGACACATAAAGTAGTCTATCATTTTAATATCTAAAGTATTAAACATTGTCATATTAATTTTTGAATTAGATAAAAAATTATTTAAATTTATTTAAATCCTATAATGTTCAGGTTTTTATCTCTAAAAGTATCAAGCAATATTATATTAATATTTGACGTTATCAAAATATTTATTTAATGAAAAATGTTTATAAAATTAAGAAACTTTCATTAAATATAACCCGAACCGATATATTAATATTTCTTTTCTGTTATTGATAGTAAATATATTAATATTTCTACGAATAGGGAAGATCAACTATGATTTTAAAATTTATTTTGAAATCCAACCATTTCTCATTAGAAAGGATCCATCTAAACTTTGTCTCTTTTTCCAAAAAGCCATAATTACTCTAATATTAAACAGAAAAACCTCACAATCATTAGTAGCATATATAAAATAAAAATTCTATATACATACTTCCCTTCTATTGTGCATGGGAAACAATAGTTTTGAAAAACAAAAAGAGTTCAAGAAGATGAAGGAAAAAGCCAACTGAGAAAAGGCGCTGAAAGTTGAAACAAAATTAAAATTTTGTGTTTCTAATATAAAAATAATAGATCAATAAACATAGAAGAAAAGTAGAAAATTTTGGACACATAAAGTAGTCTATCATTTTAATATCTAAAGTATTAAACATTGTCATATTAATTTTTGAATTAGATAAAAAATTATTTAAATTTATTTAAATCCTATAATGTTCAGGTTTTTATCTCTAAAAGTATCAAGCAATATTATATTAATATTTGACGTTATCAAAATATTTATTTAATGAAAAATGTTTATGAAATTAAGAAACTTTCATTAAATATAACCCGAACCGATATATATGATACATGTGTATCGATGACATGATCAATAATTAAAATGAAAAGCAAAAGATACAATATTTTATATTAAAACCTCGCATTTAAAATATCAAAAATTTTATTTTCTTATTCTCCTTAATAATCTAATTTAACAAGATGAATTTGAGAGAAAGAAAAAATATAACTAAATAAAATTTTACCAATATATACATGCCATTGAGGCATGTAAAACAAAAACTCTTAGGTCGACCACCACTTAAAAATATGATGATCATCAAGTTACCAGAGTATTTTTTGAATTTTATTTATATTATTTTTTATTTTCACTTATTTGATTCTTCATTCAACTTTAAAGAAAAAACAACTATTCATTAGATCAAATCAATCTTTCTTCTTAAAGATATAAGAGTTACGCCAACATAATTTTCATAATTGCATTTGTTATTGTTTTCACAAGATGAATTATTTTCAATTTTTATCTCTTATTTTGACTTAAAAGTTTTATTATTATCTAACATTCTCCTTTCTCGCCCGCTACTCCACCACATTGTAATATTTTGGCCATTTTTTTTTATCTCCTCCTCCTCCAACTCCTCGCCATCATCATTTTCATCATAGTCGTTATAAAAGCTAGAAGAATATCTCCATCTTCATCACACTACTATAAACTACATTCACCTTGTAAACTCTTAAATCTTCATCATTGATTGGTATGAATTTCCTCATTATCATTATCATAATACACACTTTCTACATCACTTTCGCCAAATTCATTTACTATACTAAAGTTTTCAGATGCTCAACCACAATTTCCATCTTTAGCAACAAACTCATTTCTTCCTTTTTAACATCAACACTCTCTCAAAACAATTCTTCTTGCAACCATCCAAAACTACTTAAATTTTACTAGGTTGAAAATGAGTGGATTTTTTTCACACCAATCAATTAAATGAACCAAATAGATTACATAAAATATCGTGCATCAGTCAAACATTAATTTCTATTAAGGTAAAAAAGAAAAACAATATTAGGGGAAGAAGAAATTAGGAGAAGAAGAAAAGGTTTTTGATTTTTTAAACTTAGGATTTTAAACATGAAACATCGTGTCTTTATCTTTCATATAGTCCATGACAATGTCATATCATTACATATGACGTTATATTTTTCAGAGTTACAATCTTAGCTTACTGCAGAAATTAAAATAACTAACATTTTGAACATTGGAGGATTTGACTTGGTTTTTGTCTTAGTCACGAATCAATATGATATTGACTAACACTTTTAAGGAAGATAAAAATAGTTTGTTGTTACAACAAAAATTAAAGTTTTAAAAAATTTGAAAGACTTACAAATAATAACAAAAAGATATTATTATGTGTTATATTTTTTGGTTGATGGTGAATTATTCAGCAGACTAGTTCACTTTAAAAATTGTCCATATTTTGTGTTAGGCTTAAATATCTCTATGGTCTTTTCATTTATTTTTAGGAGACTTCTAGAGTGAAGGTTTAATTAAATCTTTTGTTACTAATTATCGTTGAATCAAGTGATCATATAATATCTTATGATAGAGGTTCACACCAAATAATTATGTCTCTCAAAATTTTGCCATCCTAAATTGTTATTAGAGGATCTAAATATTAATTTTTATTATATTTTTTTAATGGTGACTCTAGAAAATAAGGTAAATTTAAATATAAACCATAATCTATCATAAACTAATTTAAAATATGTTCAAAAATCCAACGATCATAATTATCGTATTTTGAAAGTAGACGTTAATAATCATTTTTATTTTTATAATTTAATATTAATATAAATTATACAAATTTAATATTGTATAATAATCTATATAAATTAAGTCAAAATTTAATTTATAAATATGAGCAGAGTCATAAACTATTTATCTTTAAAAAATATTATCGACTAATTTTTTTTGATTATTTTAAATATTAATTTACAGTAAACTATTTATAAAAATATGCACCGAGAAATTCACCTAGAAAATAATAAACAAAGAAGCTAACTTTGAAAATATGAAATAAAATACAGCTTTTCCAAAATTATATTTATTAAAAATACAATGAAAAAAAATAGAAGAATTAACTTGTTAGAAGCGTATTAGAAGAAAGCGGTGCAAATAGCAATCACCGACGATTTATAAATATTCGAAGGCCCAAATGATTATCATCCGGGTCATTAGCCACCTTGCTTTCGATTTTAGGGTTTCCGTTTTCTAGATACTACCAACCTTGTTTATAAATTGACACACCAAGCTTTTCTTTCATCGTAACTCTCGACCTAGGTTTTCTTGGTTCCACGCTTCACTTCAATTAAGTTATTTTTCTCTCCTATGAATTATTCAATGTGCTTTTCATCTTAGTTTTTCTTTTTAGTTGTTGTATTGTTGTTTCAATCATGTGATGAGAAAATAACTGCAACAATATGATGGATTCGTTCTATGATTCCTAGTATTTAAGTCTCTGATGATTTATCATTCACTTTGTCTTTTCTTCTTATTATTTTTTCTTTTCAAAATTTAATTATGTTTTTTTATTTAACAAATTTTGTTTTGAATTACAAAAGAAGAGACATGATGATGTTTACATTGGTCCGTGTTTCTGATTTACCGTGACCGACAACCTTTTTCCAATTTCTGATCTCTTTAGAAAACAATTCTCATATTTTAATTTTATTTTTTTGCAATCGTTTTTACATTTTATTAGGGTTTATTATTGGCTCTGTGATATTCTGCCTTAGTTGCAGTATACGCTATTCTGATTCAAATTATGAGCAGAAATTTCATTATAAATGAGAGCTATTGAATCAATTTTTATTTATCTTTAGGAATTTAGAAGATTTTGTTTGTTTATGTCTTTCTGCTGTGATGAATTAAGAACTAATTCACATGTCAGACTTCAGAGATTTTTATAATCAATGAGAATGACAACTCTTATTCACTGAGCAGAAATATCGTAACTGCATTATTTTTATTTTTTATTTAATTTTTGATGATTTGAAATTTTATATTTTGACGGGAGATTTCCGATAATCTCAATACTAATTGAGAGCAAATTAATTTGTGTTTGCATATTTCTCAAGTAACCGTCATAAATCAATGATTTCGGTGTTGACGGCGCCGCCGTAACTGACGGCATCTCCGCCGGAGTTGTCTCATATTCCATTGCCTTGTGGAGCGGGTTGCTGCTTTTACCATTTGGGACTGGCCATGAGACATACATTCCTTTTATTTCTTATAAACATTATTTTAGTTATAAATTATTCAATTGTTTTCATAGTATTTCTGTAATACAATGCGGTTCTTCTTTAATTTTAATGACGTTTGCATGCTTTTATGATGAAATTAGTCATTATTAGTCATAATTTGGTTGGTTGGTCAATTAAATTGGTCATTTTACTTGTGGTTCAATTAGTTGATATGATGAAATTTTGCAATCAGTTATTATTAGATATTTTAAGTAATGAAATTTTTTATTTGAAGTGGTATTACAAAAATATATTAAATACCAATAAAATCAAATAAGATTTTGAGGACACTATTGAAGACATAAAAGTTGGAATGTGAAAAGGCTTGGGAGTTCTTTTTCTCATTTCACATATCTTTATTAAAATAAAGAAAAAAAACTTTAGAAAAAAATAATTTTAAAGCACACTTTAAAATGTGAATAAATGTATATCAGAAATACATTTAAAAAAATAATTTTAAAGAACATTAAAAAATACATTTCTATCAATATTAAATCAACATTTTCATTTCCCTAAAAAAATTTACACATTGACCAAAAGCTTAAAAATTTACACATTGACCAAAAGCTTAAAAATTTACACATTGACCAAAAGCTTATACTAAAAAAATATCTGATTAATCAAGCTAAGTTTCGAATAAATTTTTAACTATATAGAATTTCATGTTGATATTAAGAAACAAACTAAAATATGATTAATCATAACAGAGTTAATTAGCAAAGAAATAGGGAAAAATACCAAATTGATAGCAACAATCTGTTTGGCATAATCTCACTTTAGTAAAACCTCTTATTTGCCCCAAATTTGTAAGAATGATCTCCTAAATAAGATGGATGATGGTTGGTAGCCAAAAAATATGAGGACGGAGAAATAATAAAAGCTGTTTAGTTGAGACATTCAAATTGGACAAACAATAAAATTTAGTGTATCTTCAATAAGATTTATTTGAATTATTATTAAAAATGTTGGAAGTCTTAAATTTTTAATCCAATAAAAATGTTATAAATTGATATTGATGTGTCCATAAAATTTGAGGCAAAATTTCTTTCTAGTTGGACTTGGACCCCCATAGTTTTTGCGTTCCTTTTATATTGTGCACTAATGCAGTACAATGATGTCACATTATGCAACATTTAACTAAATTTTTTCAAATTCTATCTGATCGAGTACAACACAACCCGACTTAATTTTAATTTCAAATATCCTATTTTACTAAAAAGAGAATAATAAACTTGATTAACTAAATTATTCTAAAACTATGAAAATAAATCATTACATCCCTTCGAAGATTACTTAAAATAAGGCTAACTTGGTATTTTATCAAGAGGCTTTTGTGAGGATTAATTATCTTCTTTAATCTGCAACTATAATAATGTCAAAGAACAAAATTGTAAAGCTGAGTGTTTCAAGTCATTAATCCTCATTGAAAGAAGCCACCTGTTAGTTTTTATAATTCAAGTCATTAATCCTCATTGAAAGAAGCCACCTCTTAGTGTTTATAAAATAAATATTGATCGAACTTATATTCTTTAGGACCAAGATTATAATTATTGGAGGAATCGTCTATGACAACTTTGACAAAATGGCAAGATATATTTATGCCAAAATTAGCAACAACAACACCTTGATAGTCAAACTCACAACCTCAAAGTATGGTATTCATGATTTGTGTCCTTTACTCACATCATATTCAAAGTTGATTTGTTGGTCGTCCATTCTGTGTGTAGACATAAATAAACCTAACTCCACTCTTCAATGCATTATGGATGAAATCAAACATCTCAAGATTATTAGTAAATTTGACAAAGATTATTATAGGAAATGAGTTAGGTATAATGAAAATATGCCTTGATAAATATGGATAATGGAACTTGTTGACTATGAATAATAAAACTATAAAGAAGATCCAATATGAACTGTTTTAAATATGTAATTTAATATTTTTGCTGACTTAAATATCAATTAGAATGACAATTAAAAAATATACAAATTTTTTTGAGAATGACAAAAAAATTATTTCAAATTTGTACGTGTATAGATACTAACATTTATTTGCATGTCCTTTATGGTAATTTTGTAATTAAAAAAAACTATTTTTACAAAATTGTATTCAAACAAGTTAAAAATTATTTTTATAATAGTAAATAAATCGGAGTTAAAAAATTATTTTAAAAATATATATAAACTATTTAAAACAAAAATTATTTTTATTTAAGCTCAAAAAAACACATCAAGGATCAACTAAAAAAGGTTTTACTATGAATGTGATAGTAGAACTCACACTCTAATAAAGAAAGAATCAAACTAACCTTCGCTAATCAAAAAGGAAAAAAATTTAACCGAAAGTAAGAATAAAATTTCAAAGTATAAAATGAGTTTAATGGATATGCACGATCAATATAACCATTTAATATTAACAATTTACATGAATAATTAATGTTGAGACAAAATCTCAATTTAATATTTTGATGAAAACAAACAAAAAGTTAATTAAAAATTCTAATTATGATTCTAAGTGTTTTGGTATTTAACATGTGTATTTGAAGAACAAAACACAACAATCAGCACCAAACAAAAGATCAATCTTTTCAATCATACTCAAGTTTCTCAATATCTTTCTTATAGTTTGCTGTTTGGTTTTAATATTTGTGTTGTAATCATTTACAACTGAGGTGTATTTACAAAATATATTTCTCAAACAAGAGTTGAGTAAATATCCAAATTCTAAATAGTCTCAAATCCACCACTTTGTAACTCAAGGTTGTTTTGTCAAATCTTGAGTAAATTGCAAAACTCATTTCATGTTTTGAAAGGTAACTTGTTAAAGCCTTTCCAAGTAGAACTGAAAAAAATCCTTTCTAGGTAGAAGGGTAGGAATTGTGTAAAGATCAAGATTGATCCATGAAAACCAAGAACGATGTTGGTTTGAACACTTAGTGAAAAATATACAGTTGTGAGGACTGAACGTAGCCCAGATTGGGTGAACCAGGATATATCCTTGTGTAATATCTCTATCTCTATCTCTATTTATTTTATGTGTTACAATTAGATTTCATTTTGATAAAATTGATCTTGCTGTTTTTAAAGCAAACTAAAGATTGATCTTCATCACTGTAAAGATCAATCTTAGATTGAGATCTTATTTATAAAGCAGAATTTTTTCAAGGGACAATTATAATTCAAACCCCCTTCTTTATAATTGATATTTTTACTTCAATTAATTATATGGTTGATAATTGATATACGTTACAATAATACACTGAGATGATAAAATCAATAGTTTTTATTAATTAACAACATAAAAATTAATTCTAAAAGTATATTTCAAAAAGAAATAAAGCTTTTGATAATAACAAAATTAAAATTATGGTTTTTGTTATTTATAATTAAAAAGAAATATAGTTTTATCATAGTTTTTGACAGTGATAAAATTAAAATATGAAATATAACTTTGGAAAATCAATTTAAAAAATAATTTTATTTTTTAAAAATAAATTGATATGTTAGGGGTGTAAATTATAAGGAAAATGTGTCAATAGCAATTTTGCACGAAAGTAGTTTCTTTCAATTTTAGGGTTTTCCGTTATCCAGATTCTTCCCAACCATGTTTATAAATTGACACACCGACCTATTTCTTCACTATATATTTTGGCCTCAGTTCCCTAATTTACTAACAGCATCTCCAATTAGGTTTTTGTTTTGTTTCTCTTTTGCATTATTCTTTCATCATATATGTTTTTGTTGTCCTTTCAATCACTTGATGAGAAAAAAATAACTGCAACAATATGATGGATTCGTTCTATGATTCCTAGTATTTAAGTCTCTGATGATTTATCATTTACTTTGTTTTTTCTTCTTATGATTTTTTCTTTTAAAAATTTAATTATGTTTTTTTATTCAACAAATTTTGTTTTGAATTAAGAAAAAAAGAGAAATGATGATGTTTACATTGGTCCGTGTTTCTGATTCACCGTGACCGACAACTTTTTCCAATCTCTGATCTCTCTAGAAAACATTTCACATTTTTTTTTTGTAATTTGAAATTTTATTTAGGTTTTGTTATGTGATTTTGAAATTTAATTTAACATGTATATGTGGTTATGTGATATTCTGGATCAAATTATTTGCTGAATTTTTATTTCAGAAGAAAAAAAAATTTGTATATGAATTTAAGATTATGATTTTAATGCACTTTTGCTGTGATGAATTAAGATGTAAATTCACATGTCAGACTTCAGAGATTTTCATAATCTATGAGAATGACAATTCTTATTACCTGAGCTAAAATTGGTTCAATTTTTGTTTTGTTTATTTTTTAATTTTTGAAGATTTGAAATTTCAAATTTTGACAGGAGATTTCCGATGAATCTCAGTACTAATTGAGAGCAAACTAATTTGTGTTTGTATAGTTCTCAAGTAACTGTCATAAATCAATGCTTTTGGTGTTGACGGCGCCACCGTAACTGGTGGCATCTCCGCCGGAGTTGTCTCATATTCCATTGCCTTGTGGAGCGGGTTGCTGCCTTTACCATTTGGGACTGGCCATGAGACATACATATATAACAAGAAAAAATGAATTAATTGTATATAATCAAAATGTTTATGTCGCGATTATTAAATTCTGTTGGTTTTTTAAGAGATTAAATTGAAACATTTTGAATAGCACTGGCTTAATCAAATGTGTGTTTCTATTTTGTTAGTATTACTTGGTTATAGTTGTTGTCCAATGACTGCAAAGTTTTTGTCTGTTTTTGTTATGATCAATTGGTATGTGATTATTGAAAAATTGTTACTTTCAATGATTTTCAATAAAGAAAACAAAGCAATGCAATTCTAGTTTATTTCCAATGTTTATCAAGATTGATCGATTTGTTTGAGAAAATCAGTTTTAGCAGAATCAAACTTCTATAAAACAGATTGAAATTGAAGACAGTGGAAGCTGGTTTGAAGAAATAGCATCAAATAGAGATGAATTCAGGTTCTCAGTTGGTTCTTTTTCTATTCTTAGACCAATGCAACTTATTCAACAGGAGCTTCAACTTTGCATCATTACCGAATGAGAAGTACTTAGCAGCTCCATCACCATAAATGAGTGATATTCCTTAGCACTTTTGTAAATTAGAAAAACTTTTGCTGCGTTGTTCTTCTTAATTTGGTTACAAATGTGTTGAAATTTCATTTGGGGTACTTGTGAAAAACGTTGCTGCCCCAAATCTGAAGGTTTTAACTTATAAAATGTGTGTACAAAGTCCACATGATGAAATTGGTATGACAATTGTTAACCTCTTTGAACAAGCATGGCGTAGAATTATTACCTGTGAATGTGATATCAAATCTCAAGGATTGCCAAAACATGAGGGATTTCTAGTTTTTTTTAATTGATAGGAATTTTTGGACCTCCGGTTTATCTCGAAAGACGGAGCAATTTATTTTAAGATAGACCTAATATTATATTGACACTAAAAATAAGTTGTAAAAATTTGACATTGATTAAAGTGTCTCAAATTTGCATGAAGGAAAAGAGAGGGTTGTGGGTATTTATTTATTTATTTATTTTTGAAATCATTACCCTCATTTAATAAAACTCTCGAACAAGTAGAAAAATCTAGCCCTCCACTCCCTAAGCCTTTCTTCCAAACATAGTCTAAAGTAAACCACTTTAATTTTCCTCAATAGGATTTATGAAATGCATTATCCTCAAATCTTTGAAACAAAAGAACTAACCATTATGCTTTTTCCTTCCTATCTTTCTCTCCTAAAACAACATTCCAACATTCCAAGACCCTAAAGTTGATCATGTGTGAATGGTAAAAATGAAGAGAATATTTTGGTGTATTGATAGTCTCAACCAATCACAATTCACTATTTGTATGTCTTTTAAATATGATATTATAAAAATGAAATTATTTTAAAGATTGAACTATTGTGATCAATGTAAAAAAAAATTTAACTATCAACACGTCAGAACTATTTATAATATAAAAACTTTTTTCACTTAAGGATTAATTAAAATTGGCCCTAGACATTATCAATAACCTCTTTAGAAGCAACAAGCAACATTTTCATCGTTCTTACTCTAGTGTGCACGTGTAATGATCTCTATGACCCTTAATTGTTTACTGCTCTCCTTCAAGGGAAGAAAATGCTTAAAGCTCAACCTCGTCATTATTTTTCCTTTTCCGTAAAGATTATCAACATAGAATCTTGGATTGCAATTGAAGAACAAACTATTATTTACTCTTTAATCCTCAAATTTATATAAACTTAGACTAGATGTTCAACATATTCCAAATCGTGTTAAGATTCAGAAGAATGCAGCTGCTACATTCTTTAAACCCTTTATTTTTCTTCATAATCTGGGCTTACATTTTCTGTGGTAATTGCACATTTATTTTATCCATCATTCCTTTATATTTCATACACTAGTAATTTTGTTGACTATGCATTGATAGTATAATTTTTTTCTTTATACTTATAATTATAATTCAAATAAATTTTTCTAAGAGGTAAGTGCTTGTCACTAAATTTTATTTTACTTTTGTTTTAACTCAATGTTCTATTGGAAAATGAAATCCTGACAATTTAAATTCAATCGAAAGATAAATAAAGTTTAACAAAAAAAACTCCTAATTAAAAGTTATTTATAAATTAAATAGAGTTGTTGCATTTCAATCTTATTGTTAGAATTTTTTTTTACATTCATGATTGTGTTGTGCTTCTTTTGAGTTGGAAATGAAGTAAATATTTGTAGAGATATTTTAAGAAATAATATAACAAAGTAATATTATATTAAAATAATCCACATAAAAAGTTTTTAAATAACTCATTTTATTTTTCTCATTAATCTTATATAATTTTACTTCTGGTAATTATGTGGGGCTATTATGAATACCAACATTTTAAATTGAAGATGCATTCATTGTCTCGTCTGATATTAACAGATATAATTATATTTAATAACTTTTATTTTCTTTAATTATTATCAATATTTGCCAATCAATGTCTAACTCGTGTCACATGTCAATAAGTATGTGCTTCATATTATACAGGTGTAGAAATATTTTGAATTTTAATAGATGAAATGAAATTCAGGGAATGTAGGGGGACATCAAGTTACATTCTATATACACAACAAATGTCCATTTTCAATATGGCCAGCAACTGCATCAAACACTGGCCAACCAATTATAGCAGATGGTGGATTCTACCTTGCATCAAGCCAAACCAAGAAAATCCAAGCACCATGGTCATGGAGTGGTAGAATTTGGGCTAGAACAGGTTGCAATTTTGATTCAAATAATTGGAAACCATCTTGTGAAACAGGGGATTGTGATGGAAAACTAGCATGCAATGGACTCATAGGTACTCCACCAGCTACATTAGTTGAAATCACACTTCAAGGTGATAAAGGGAAACCAAATTTCTATGATGTTAGTCTTGTTGATGGTTACAATGTTCCTGTTTCTATCACACCAAGCAAGAACATTAATTCAAAATGTAACATTCAAGGTTGTTTGAAGGATGTTAAAAGTTTGTGTCCTAATGAGCTTCAAGTGTTGAATTCTAATGGAGAAGTTGTTGCTTGCAAAAGTGCTTGTTTGGCTTTTGATCTTGACAATTTTTGTTGTAGGAATGGATATGGTAGTCAACAAAAGTGTAGGCCAAATGTTTACTCAAGAATATTTAAGGATGCTTGTCCTAATTATTTTAGCTTTGCTTTTGACACCCCTACTCCACTTGTGAGTTGTGGAGCATTGGAATATGTAATTACTTTTTGTCCTTATGAGTGGGGTGGTGGTGACGGTGATGGTGAGTATAAGTATGAGTAGAAATTGTTTACAACAATTGTTTTTATATTGACATGATATATTGTTGGGAGTTTGGGGATAGAATAAAATTTGCATTTGAATCTTTAGGTACTTTTGATATTGAAGTGTAATTATATATAAAATTGTTGACCTTATGTTGATTATGGTATTATGGCATACTAGTACTACTCTAGTCTTGATTAATAAACAAAATTACCTAGTTTTACATTTATTAAGAATTTTAGTTAAGTACAATTAATCTCCTTCATCTTATAGAAATTATAATAGCATTCTAAATTATGACCGTACAATGTTTGAATGGAGAATTTGGTGGGAGCAGTATTTTTTATAATTTGATGGAAACAAGGGTACAATAAAAAAAAAACTACACTGATTCTATTTAATAATTTTCAAATTAAATTGAACAATAAGAGAAAATATCACATGATTAACTCCTTTTTATTGATAAATATAGGGTGCGTTTGTTTCAACTTTTTTTAAGAAAAAATCTATTTTTTTTAGATCAAAAATCGTATTTTAGAATTCAAAAATTGTTTGTTTCAAATTTTTTAAAAATAAAAAAAAATTATTTTTTGACTAAATATGAAAAACTAAATATAGTATTCTTGTATTTGCCTCTTGCGACTGATGATAGAGAAAGATGATGGAAAGTTGAAAAAACACATAACTTAACGTGTCAATGAGAGAAAATGATGCCATTACCCCTACTTTATTTTTTTAAATGTCAAAGTGCCTATAGCCAACTTTTATTAGGTTTTCTTCATCAGTTTAAATCAATTCATTATTAATTGTGTTTTCTCTTTTATGCACACCATTTTTTTTCTTTACACGACGTTATTTTCTCGACCTCATCAAAGTTTTCTCTACATCATTATTTTTTTTGATTATGTGTTTATATATTATTTTTTACGAGTATTCGAGTACATTGATCAACTCAAAATGTGTTTACGAAATTGATATTAAATTTGAAAGTGTTGAATTTAAAATATTTAAATTGGTTTTTATAGTAAATTTGGCAAAGATCACAGAAAGTACAAACATTATGGATGATAAAAATATTTCTTGGTGAATACAAATGATAAAACTTGACGACTATGAATAGAGGTGGGAATAGGCAAGACTTTGAAAGACTTGAGTCTCTCATACAATTTATTTTTTAGGCCTAAGTTGACATACGGTCTATCATAGGTTTTTTTTTCTTCCGGTCTGACCTAACATTTTTAAAAGTCTAGCTTGGCCTGAAAGCATTTTTAAAAATTTTATACACATTAAAATATTTAAATATTCTACTCATATCAAATGATCCTCTCCACATACCAATATCAATGTAGATATCTATATATATTAAGCAAAAAATAATTTTTCTAACAAAATAATTTTAAAAAAATATCTGAAACAAACATATTTCAAACCTATAAAATAATTTTTGATTTCAAATAATAGATTTTTTTTTACTAACAAACGCACCCATTATTACCTCTTAAACAAATATAAAACTAGTGATGGCAATAAAATCCGGGGGCGGGGGCGGGTTTGGGGGTGGTGATATCCACCCCGCCCCCGCACCCGAACCCGCCCCGCAAGTATTATTATTGTAATTTTTTAATTTTATATACAAATATTTATTTAATATATTTAATATTTTTTAAAAATATTAAAAATTATAATTTTATCTCTATATAAAATATTTTTTATTTTATTATTATTTAATAATAATTATTTTATTATAATAAATATGAAACGGGGGCGGGTGCGGATTTTCCCCGATTAGTCGGATGCGGGTGTGGAGGAGACAAAATCTGTCCTCGCCCCGCCCCATTGTCATGCCTATATAGAACGACTATTGAGTGATTGCCTAATTGAACGATTACCGAATATAAAACGACTACCAAATATAAAATCGTTACAGAATATGGAACGAGTACTGAATATAGAATGATTATTGAGTGATTGTCTAATTGATATAATTTAAAATAGGAAATAATATTATTAATATAATACTATAAAATAATATTAATAAATAATAAAATATATATAGGCCGACCTATCAGGCCTAATGGATTTTTTTATAAACTTGAATCTTACCTATTTAAATAAATAAATTTAAAAAATAGTCTTAGTCTAACCTTTTTATTAAATAGGTCAGACCATGCTATGCCATAAGTAGGGTCAGACCATAGACCCTTGACGGACGGTCTAACATATTCTCATCCTTAACTATGACTAATAAAACTGTAAAAAAGATTCATTCTAAATTATTCTAAATATGTGATTTAACATTTTTGTTAACATACATATCATTTAGAATGACAACTAAAAAAAATGCGAAAAACTATGAGAGCAATGTAAAAATTATTACAAATTGATACGTTTGTAGAGACCAAAATTTATTTTTATGTCTTTTATAATAATTTCATAGTTTTAAAAAAAAATCATTTTTACAAAATTGTATATAAACAAGTTAAAAGTCATTTTTATATAGTAAACAATCGGCAGTTAAAAATTCATTTTTTAAAAAATCTCTATAAAATAATTTTTTATTTATTTTTAAAAAATCTCTATAAAATAATTTTTTATTTAAGCTCAAACAACCGCATCCAACGATCTTTCAATTTTGTTTTGGCTCAAGCTAATCTTTAAATACAATAAAATGGAAAAACCGGTCCAATTGTTCCATTAATTTTTATTTTTTAAAATATATAACTTATATTTGGAATTGCATTTGTCATATATTTTATTTTGGAATGTCATTGTCAACTACTTTAAGTGTAAGCGTAATAGCAAAAAAAGAAATTAAACATTATTCGTTAAAAAGAAGAAAAAAAACAGAATCGATCATTTCTCCAATTTAAAGAATTAATAAAATTTTAAAAGTATATCAACATAATTAAAATAATAATCATAAAAATTAATTAATGCAATCATCAATTCAAATTGCATGCATGATTTAATATATTTTATTTTATCATCAAATCTTCAATAATAGAATCATCACTAAAATTGATTTTACACACGACAAATTGTTTAAAAATAGATTCACAAATTAAATTGTATGCAAGTTTTCTCAAAAAAAATGAAATAAAATCTTTGTATAGATATAGTAACAAAAAAATATAACCTTTATTTTCTTTCTCTATTAAATGCCAAACCCTCATGCCAAACCCTCATATAAAAACAAATAGAACTTTCATAGTTCTTTATGTCTTTAGGTTCATTGTTGAACAAAAAAATAGAACCAAACCCTATATTTCTCTCTGAAATATTAAACTTCTCAAAGTTTAAGTCATGGAGAATATTCATTTATCACTACTACACTCAAAAATACTTGCCCAAAAGAAAAAACTTTGGTCAATTATGGCTAGCTTAATGTTTCTCTATGGCATATATGAGAACTTCGCCCCACATCATTTTCATAGATATGTTAGAAAATACATTCAAAAATTCATAGGCTTCATGTCCCCTTACATGCATATAACCTTCCCCGAGTTTATATCAGGAAATTGCCTCCAACGCAGTGATGCATACAAAAGTATCCAAAGATATCTCAGTGTAAATTCATTGGAAAATGCCAAAAGACTTAAAGCTGAAGTTGTTGAAAATAGCGAAACTCCACTTGTCCTTACAATGGAGGACGCAGAAGAGATCGAAGATAAATTCCAAGGGGTAAAAGTTTGGTGGGTTTCTCATAACAACCCCAAAAACGATTCAGATGATAAAATATTTTTAACACTAACTTTCCATAAAAATTACCGTGAACTCATCACTACCTCTTACATCAAACATGTGTTGGAAGAAGGAAAAGCTATTAGATTGAAGAACAGGAAGCTTAAGCTTTACACAAACAACCCTAGCAATGATTGGTGGAAACCTAGAAGCAGAAAGTGGAGCCAAACAGCTTTTGAACATCCTGCAACATTTGAAACACTTGCTATGGATCAAGAGAAGAAAAAAGAGATTGTAGATGATCTTATTAAGTTCAAAACAGGAAAAGATTACTATGCTAAAGTTGGAAAGGCTTGGAAACGTGGTTATCTACTTTACGGACCGCCTGGAACTGGAAAATCTACTATGATATCTGCTATTGCTAATTTTATGAACTATGATGTTTATGATCTTGAGCTAACAACTATCAAGGATAACAATGAGTTGAAAAGACTTTTGATTGCGACATCGAGCCAATCTATTATTGTAATTGAGGACATTGATTGTTCTATTAATCTCACTGGCCAAAGGTCAAAGAAGGAGAAAAAAGACAGAGATGATAAAGAAAGTAATGTAACTCTTTCTGGTTTGTTGAATTTTATTGATGGAATTTGGTCGGCATGTGGAAATGAGAGGATCATAATTTTCACAACAAATTTTGTGGACAAACTTGATCCTGCTCTTATTAGGAGGGGAAGGATGGATAAGCATATTGAAATGTCTTATTGTAGCTATCAAGCTTTCAAGGTTCTTGCAAAGAACTATTGGGATAATGATTCTGATCATGTTTCCTTTCCAATTATTGAAAAATTATTGGGAGAAGTCAATATGTCGCCTGCTGATGTTGCTGAGAATTTGATGGCAAAGTCAATTAATGATGATTTTGGGACTTGCTTGAAGAATCTAATTAAATCTCTTCAGAGAGCAAAAAAAGAAAAGGAAAAGAGATATAAGGAAGCTGAGATGGAAGAATGGATGTAGAAGAAGAAGAATATGTGAAATCTAATGAAAAAATATGGGGTGGAAGCGAAGGAGAGTGGTCACATCCATTAATTGGGATTAAGATAATTTCAGTAATATAATATTATTTTAATGTTTTGAAACTTCTTAATAAGAATAATTTTTTTTTTTATTTTTTTTTTATTATTCATATATATGTAGTTTTTTCTAACTGGTTTTGAATGGAAGATTAATGGGATATGTTTAGATTTTGTGCAGGATGAGATAATTTAATTTTAATTGTTATCATATTTTGACATGGAAATTAAATACATACATTTTTATAAGAATAAGATAATTGTAAGACAATATCATCATTGTCATAATAATCATTAACATTAAATCACATAATCATCAATTCAGATGGCATGAAGGATTTAATAGAATTTTAAAACAATATTTCATCATCAGTTACAGAATCATCAACATTTAAAGAAAAACAGAATCATCAATATAACTTACATTGTACACATGGCAAATTGTTTAAATATAGAATCATCTTTTAACAGCAAAATAGAACAACAACCCAACCCTATATTCTCTAAGAAATTAAACATTTCAAAGTAAGGAATGAAGAAAACAAGGTCACCACTAGTCTCAAAGATACTAGCTCAAAAGACTAAACTTTGGTCAATTATGGCTAGCATAGTGTTTTTGTATGGCATGTATGAGAAATTTTTCCATTTCAGTTTCATAGGTTTGTTCAAAAATACGCTCTAAAAATCACAGGGTTCATTTACCCTTACGTTCATATAACCTTAGTTAATCTCAGATAAGCAGATCAAACGCAGCTAAGCTTACACATACATCCAAACATATCTCAGTGCAAAATCATCAGAAAAAGCCAAAAGGATTAAAGCCGAAGTAGTTGAAGATAGCCAAACTCCACTTGTCCTTACCAAGGATGACAATGAAGAGATCACAGACAAGTTCAAATGAGTAAAACTTTGGTGGGATGTTAACTACACCCTCCAAAAAGAATCCGAAGAGAAAATATTATTAACACTTTATTTTCACAAAGGTTACCGTGATCTCATAACTACTTCTTACATTCAATATGTATTGGAAGAAGGAAAATCTATTACATTGAAGAACAGACAACTTAAGCTTTACACCAACAACCCTAGCGACGATTGGTGGAACTCCAAAAACCCAAAATGGAGCCACGTAATATTTGAGCACCCTGCAAGCTTTGAAACACTTGCTATGGATCCAATCAAGAAAGAAGAGATCATAGACCATCTAGTTAAGTTCAAGAAAGGAAGAGATTACTATGCTAAAGTTGGGAAGGCTTGGAAACAGCGGTTATCTACTTTTTGGTCCGCCAGGAATCGGAAAATCTATCATGATATCCGCTATTGCTAATTTCATGAACTATGATATCTATGATCTAGAATTAACAACTATCAAGGATAACAATGAGTTGAAAAGGCTTTTGATCGAGACATCAAGCAAATCAACTGTAGTGATTGAGGACATTGATTGTTCTATTGATCTTCCTGGCAAAAGGAAGAAGAAAAGAAGTGTTTACGACTCTGAAGACTATGATGGGATTTGGTCAGCATGTGGAGGTGAGAGAATCATAATTTTCACAACCAATTTTGTGGACAAACTTGACCTTGCTCTTATTAGGAAGGGGAGGATGGATAAGCATATAGAAATGTCCTATTGTAGCTATCATGCTTTCAAGGTGCTTGCAAAAAACTATTTGGATATTGATTCTAATGATGATTTATTTCCAATTATTGAAAAGTTGTTGGGAGAGGTTAATATGACACCTGCTGATGTTGCTGAGACTCTCTTGAGAATGTAAAGAAAAAGGAAGAGGAGGAGGCAAAGAAAAAGGAAGTTCAGCTGAAGGCTAATGGAAAATCTGCAGAAGAAGTGAAGGACAATGGTGCCATCTATTAATTTGGACTATGGTTAATTTCAGAAATATGAGTAACAGTTTAGAGTATATTTTTTTTAACAAAATATTTTTTTTTGTATAATGCTATTCCTAAGTTGCTTTCTCACTACTAGAAAGAAATCTGTTTTATCAAATTGGTGTTAACCAAGTTGTAAACAGCTCAAGTCTTTCAAACAAATTGGTGTTCCTAAGTATCTTTTCTATAACTATGTTACAGGTATGAAGTATCCACCACCACTGGTTTAGCAGTGTCCATCTCTGTCGGGGAATATGTTAAACACTTTGTCCAATAACGGCTATAGTGGCACTATTGTATAGCAAAATTTAACCAAACAACTATTGTTCTGTGATACACGACTTAATACGAAGTATTGTCAAATAGTGACTACAACAACACTACATCACTATAACTTGGGGGAATTTGAACAAACCGCCTATTTTCTTCAATCTGTGATTGACAACATTGGTTGGACACACAAGGTGAGGTCAAATCCGTGACCACTTACTTCAAGTATCTGGTTCCCTTACCACTCAGACCAATAACATATCGGTAGGATGCACGTATCTACAACACAAACTTAATTTTCTAGATCATGTCACCCAAACATGCAAAAACAACAACACAAAACAACATGCAAAAACAACAACACAACAACCACTAGCTTATACAAGATAAAATTAAACATGAACTTTGTAGCACTGACACTTCAAAGTGTGAAAGACTTATGTGTCCAATGCCAATACATTCAGTCTGACACAAACACAAACACATGTAGTTACATTTAATTTCTTTTAATTTGTAAATTATTCTAGATATCAAGTGTCAATGCAATGTCCGGTGTCTATGACTCAGTGCTTCATAGAACGATAATGCCCTAACAATGACATATATATATATATAGTAAGAATTGCTTACAAGTTTTGTAGAGAAAACCTCCTTGAAATTATAGACTACTGCATAATTCAGTGCCCTAATCTTTGCCCCTTTTGAAAAATTGAACCAGATCACTTGTTTTTCTTTTTTCTTTCTTCTTGTTCTCGCATAACAGAGTTATGGTTTTCAGTTTTCACTGATTCGATTATGATTTCCATGGAAGGATCGCAGTCAATGAATCTAAAAAATATTCTTCACCATGGTATCTGGTTTGTTCTTTATTTGTGAATTGCGAGAAATGAGAAGGTTTGGAATGAATTGGGTGAGGCGAATCATGCCACTGTTGTGCATCTTAGGAGGAAGCTAGATGAGGATTGGATTGAAATTTTTCGTTGTAATCATTTTTCTGTCAGAAAATGTTAGTGTAAATATTTGAAGAGATATTTTAGTAAATAATATAACAAAGTAACGTCATATTGAAATAAGATTGAACATCTATGTAAAAAGTTTTTTACAGTTGTATTAAATAACTAATTTTATTTTTCTAATTAATCATATTTAATTTTACTTCTTAAATATATATGGAATTATTATATATCACAATTTAAATTAAATTGAAGACGTATTTATTGTCTTATCTGATATTAACAGATGTAATTATATTTAATTATTTTTATTTATGTTTGTCATTGTGTTTGTGCTTCATATATATATATATATATATATATATATATATATATATATATGAATATTTATATATATATAAATATTTTGAATTTTAACAGGTGAAATGAAATTCAGGGAATGTAGAAGGACATCAAGGATATTTTATGAACTATGATGTTTATGATCATGAGCTAACAACTATCAAGGATAACAATTAGTTGAAAAGGCTTTTGATCAAGACATCAAGCAAATCAATTATAGTGATTGAGGACATTGATTGTTCTATTGATCTTACTGGCAAAAGGAAGAAGAAAAGACGTATTTACGACCCTGAAGACTATATGATAAGAGGCAAAAGACGGTAACTCTGGTTTGTTGAGTTTTATTGATGGGATTTGGTCTGCATGTGGAGGCGAGAGAATCATAATTTTCACAACCATTTTTGTGGACAAACTTGATCTTGCTCTTATTAGGAAGGGGAGGATGGATAAACATATAGAAATGTCCTATTGTAGCTATCATGCTTTCAAGGTGCTTAAAAAAAACTATTTGGATATTGATTCTAATGATGATTTATTTCCAATTATTGAAAAGTTGTTGGAAGAGGTTAATGACACCTGCTGATGTTGTTGAGACTCTGATGCCGAAGTCCAACATTTAAGATTTTTGAGACTTGCTTGAAGAATCTAATTCAATCTCTTGAGAATGTAAAGAAAAAGGAAGAGGAGGAGGCAAAGAAAAAGTAAGTTCAGCTGAAGGCAGAGAAGGCTAATGGAAAATCTGCAGAAGAAGTGAAGGACAATGGTGCCATCTATTAGTTTGGATTATGGTAAATTTCATAAATATATGTTACACTTTAGAGTATATTTTTTTTTTAATAAAATAAACTTTTTTTTTGTATAATGCTATTCCTAAATTCCTTTCTCATAACTAGAAAGAAATTTGTTCTATCATATTGGTGTTAACCGAGTCCTAAACAACTCAAGTCTTTCAAACAAATTGGTGTTCTTAAGTATATTTTTTTATAATTATATTACAGGTATGAAGTATCTACCACTAGTTTAATATTGTCTATCTCTGTCAGGAAATATGTTAAACACAATAATATTGTCAAATAGTGATTACAATAGCACTAAGTCACTATAACGTGACAGAATTTGAACAAACCGCTATTTTGCTGAATCTGCAATTGACAATATTGGTTGAACACACAAAGTGATATCAAATCCGTGAGCACTTACTTTAAGTGTCTAGTTCCCTTACCACTGAAACCAACAACATAATGGTAGGAAGCACATATCTAGAACACAAATTTAATTTTCTAGATCATGTCACCCACGCATGAAAAACAACAACCCAACATCCACTAGCTCATACAAGATAAAATTAAACATGAATTGTGTAGCACTGACACTTAAAGACTGATGTGTCCGATGCCTAATACATTCAGGATGACACAGACACATGTAGTTACATTCAATTTCTTTTAATTTGTAAATTATTCTCGATATCAAGTGTCAATGCAATGTCCGATGTCTACGACTCAGTGCTTCATAGAATGATAATGCTCTAAAACTGACATATATATATATATATATATATATATATATATATATATATATATATATATATATATATATATATATATATATATATATATATATATATATTAAGAATTGCTTACAAGCTTTGTATAGACAACCTACTTGAAATTGTAGACTACTGCATAATTCAATGCCCTAATTTTTGCCACTTTTGTAAAATTGAACCAGAAATAGAGCATCACTTGTTTTTCTTTCTTCTTGTTCTCGCATAATAGAATTATCATTCTCAGTTTTCACTGATTTGATTATGATTTTCATGGAAGGATCACAATCAATGAATCTAAAAAAAATTCTTCACCATTGTATCTGGTTAGTTCTTAATTTGTGAATTGCGAGAAATGAGAAGGTTTGGAATGAATTGGATGAGGCAAATATATATATATATATATATATTCTTTTTTATTCTGAAAAACATATGCATGACCTCAAATCTTTTCCTTTGTAATAAGAAAAAGTCGGCCAATATCTTAATGTGCTTCACCAAGATAATTGAGTCCTAATTGGTAAAGGTAATATGACCAAACCTCAATCAACGTCTTGTTCTCTCTTTTTTTTTTTTTTTTCATGCTGGAATAACCTAAATGTCTCACCGTGAATATAATCGTGCATGATCTGATTAATGATATTGTACAAAACTTCACATGTTTTGTATAAAATGCTTTTATTATGTCATATATAAAATGCATTGTTCATCCACAATATTTAAATAATAAGTTAGCTGATATACTAACCCTATAATAAATTAATCATAAGTCCTTAATTCAAAACATAAATTATAGTAAAAAAAATAGAAACAACATTGGAGTAATGAAAATGGTAACAAAAGTCATGAAAATGATACAAATATCAAAGTCATGAAATTAATAACAACATAAAAGTCATAAAGAATCGGAAATTATCTCATTGCCCTTTGTCCAAATATTGCAAGTCCTTTTCTTAATTAATCAAATTTTAAACTAATTATTTTATTTTTAAATTAACAATCTTATTAATTAACTAGACTTAACAAAAATAGATAGATCATTACATTGTACAACTTGGGAGGAAGCTAGGTGAGGATTGGATTGAAATTTCTCGTGGTGATTTTTCAGCATTCCTACAAGTTCAATCTACCGAAGGAACTTTTCAATTTTGGTAAAATTGAAGTTTTAGCGTTTTGAATTAAAATTATTTTTTATTTCTTTTTAACTTAAACAATATATTCTCACTTGATAACTAATCCAAATTAACATTGACTCCAATAATTAAATTTGTTTTTCTATAAATGAAATAATTTTCTAATTTTAATTTAGTGGTGTCAAAATATGATCAAATTCATTTATAAATAATATATTATTTAACTGTTGGTGATTTAATTTAATAATAAAATATATTAGTTTTTTATTCTTTAATTAAAACCAATTGTAAGAAATTTTTTTTTTGATACATAAGTAGAATTAAGCTCCAAAATTAATAAATATATAAGTTTAACCTCAATAATTTAATAAACTTGATACATAAGTAGAATTAAGCTCCAAAATTAGTGGTCAGAAAAAGATCTTGACTTTTTATAAATATATGAAGAGGTCAATTATACATTTAAACATCTTCTCTATTAAAAGAATAAATTGGTAAGCTTTTTACAATTCTATGACATAAGATACGTTTCTAATGGAAAGTACCACCATGACCTAAGCTAGCTACTACTACTAGACCATTGGACCAAAAACATACTTTTCTTCCATTAAAAATGTAAAGAAGAAAGACCATTGGGGGTTTTATCTATTTTTTAACACAAAATATCCTCAGTGTAGAATGAACATGATGACATGACTTATAAAGAAGAGTGACTATAATATTGAAGCACTCTACTTTTTTTAGGTTCACTCAATAAATAAACTGTATTTAAATTAATAAATATTCTTAAAATATAATAGTATAAAGATATTAAAATAATAATGTACACAATTTTAGTATTAAAGATATACAAATTTTAAAAGATTGTTGTTGGAACTTTTAACACTTTAAACCGGTGGTGGATCTTGCACAAAATATTGAGGGAAGCCGGTGAGCAATAAATATGAACTAAAATATTATAATTGAAATTCTTAAAAGTTATATATATCTTTTAGAGTTTCACACAATTCATACATAGTCAATAAATTGAAAAAGTTAGAATTTAAATTCTTATAAGTTTTACAATTTTTTGTATACAATTTATACAAGTTTTTAGAGTTTCACACAATTTAATCAAATAAAATATATCTATTTTACGATTTTCGTCTTTGTCGAAAATTTTCTTCTTGAAAAATACATCAATTTTCTTATGTTTAAACATCGTGTCACTTCTAAAAAATACATAAATAAATTTACAATTAAAAAATAGTATCTCATTATATTATATATCAATTGTTAACATTATATTACATATCAATTGTTAACATGTTAAAATTTGTTAATAGGTAGTAGTTGAGTTGTTAACTAAAAGTGTTAGAATTTGTTTGTTTTAGTTTATCATTCGATATTAGATAATTTGTCAATAGATAGAGATCGTTATATTAATTTTATTATATTTTATTAATATAAATTTTAAGAGAGGGAGAACAAATTGAATAGACATAAGAGAGGTAGTAGAGGGGAGATCCGAAATGCTGTTTTTTAAAACAAAAAGGTTAGAAGATATTTTAATGATTTATTACTATTATTTTGATAAGCTATATAAAAAATTATAATAATTTAATTTATATAAAAAATTATAATAATTTAATTTATCACTATTATTTTTGATAATCTTTATAAAAAATAATTTTTATAGGAGATGCCGTGCCACCTTTCCACTGCAAAAAGATCCTCCACTGCTTCAAACAAACTAGTGTTGTGTGTTAATTAAAAAAACCTTAAAGAGAATTTAACAATATAATGTTTATAAAATAGATTTACGACATTTAGAGTGTGCTCCTACAATCCTTCCAAACCCTTAAGACTTCCTTCCACTTTACTTTTTGTTGTTGCCGTTTGTTAAATCACACTCAATCTTCCTTCACTTCTCATTGTGATATGTAAGTTTTCTTTCTTTATATTATTTATTTTTTATTAATTATCATTATTATTCACATTATAATATCTTATACCTATTCATTAGACGACAAAAAAATAGTAGTAGTTAGCTCATTCTTCGTGATACCATTTTCTTAACTTTTTAGCTTTTATATTTATTGTTTACGGTTTTGTTTTTATTTAGTTAATTTTTTATATTCATTGATGACGTTACTTTTCAGATTTTTATGTTTTTGTCTTTTTTCGTATTATTTTGGTTATTGGATGACTATTTCAACACATGTACGTTGACTGAATGATTCGATCTAAAGTCATCATAGACTATGAAAAAAATGACGTTTACATGCACGCCTCTATTATTTGTATATAAGTTGCTACTTACTAGTGGTGTGCCTTTGGATTTATATAAAAAGTGGTGTGACTTTGGGATCCCAAACCTACTTTGGGTTAAAAGAAGGGACGTATTGAGAGGGTCAAGGGTGGTTTTTTATGTGAATAAGTAAATTGGTTTTAACCTGATAAATTTAAATTAAATTGATTTATAAATGGATAAATATATTTTTAAAATTTTTAAATTTAAATATTTTGATGTGACATTATAATTAAATATATAATTTATCTATGTTGATCTCATATCAATACTATTTTCTCAAAGATTAATTATTAACAAATTAGTTCATAAATAATTTAAATTTTATAGAAAATTAGTGCACATCATGATATTAATATAAGATCAATGTAAAATAGTCAATATTCAATTATATGTCATATCGTAATCTCGAATGATAGCATTTTAAAATTGAACTAATTTAATTAATATTTTATCATTTTAGAGATGTATTTGTTAATTTATAAAATTGATAGACTAATTTGACTGATACTTCCAATTGAAATGATCAATTTGTCTATTCACTCTTTTTGATATTCTCTTTAGAAAAATAAAATAATACACAAATAAATTATAACCATTTCATTAACTTTTTGAAATTATCTTTTACTTGTTATTCCATTGAATGTTTTAAAAAAAAAGACAAAATCTATCCCTATTTAACAATATATACCATTTATATAAACCCAATTATTTTCAATCCATGTTTTCTTTTACTAAAAAACTAACAACCATTTATTCAAATTAATAAAAATTATATTAACTCAGATACCGTTCGAAGTCGCAAAAACCGTAAAAGAAATGTGCGAACAAACTCACAACATCTATATTAATGTAAAACTACAAAATATCTACAAATGTTACGAAATTTACAAATATAATAAAATTAAAGTATCAATAATATTCATGTCTCTGAAATTAAAACACTACATCAAGACAGAAAACCAAAACAACATTACACCAAGACAATAAATTAAAACAACGTAGTACCAGAACGACAAATAAAACAAGTTGCATTAAAATGATAAAATAAAATAAAATAAAAATATAAAAGAAAAATTAAATATATAAAAATCACTTATTAGATTAAAGAAGATTAAAGAAAGAAGTGTAAAGTTGATTGAAAGAAATAATTTTCAGACAAAAAAATTAGTTATAAATCACCTGAAGAACAAAAAGAGGGAGGCGGAGGTCAAGAGCGACCACATTTGTCATTCATTATTTACAATCCATGTTGTTCAAAAAGTGTTATTTAAGTACTATTACTTTATTAGGCAGTTAAATTTTCATTTTAACTAACTTTTCATTAACTTTTTTATAATGATGAATTTTTTTTATTAACTAACTTTTGAAATTTTGTGTATTTTTTATTTTGGTTTTAAAATAAAAATAAATACTACTATAATTAATTCATAGATGTACAAATTAAAATTTAATTTACCTTTTGCTTGCTTTATTGTAGTAAATAAAAATATAAAGCTTAATTTATGAGGAGTATATATATATATACACACTATAACATAGTATACACTTCGTAAAAAAAAAAAAATATAATGTACACAATCATTTGCAGTTAGCTTTAATAACAAAAACAACAATTTTTTTTAGATTCCAAAGAAATTTTAATTGGATTTTGATTAAAAAAAATTTAAGAATCTGTGAAAAAAAAAGCATAAGAAAAATAAAATTCATGGCAACATATAAGAAATAACATTAAGCAAGGTAATATACATATATAATTTCATTATGCCTAATTTGTAATTAAACATGAACCTTAAAACTGTCAATTCAAAAGCAGCAAACATAATTAATTATTTTTATAAAAATATCTAATTCAAACTAATTGATGACACCATTCTCCTTCACTTTTCCCTCAATATTTCCATTGATTTTCACTTTTTCTTCCTCTTGAACCAATTCTTGTTTTTCTTTCTCCATTTTCAATTGTGCTTCCTCATCTTCAACTTTTTTCTTTGCTTCCTCCTCTGCTTTTTTCTTTGCACTCTCAAGAGATTGAATCAAAGTCTTCAAACAAGACTCAAAATCTTCAGTAATTGACTTTGGCATCAAATTCTCAGCAACATCAGCAGGTGTCATGTTAGTCTCTCCCAACAATTTTTCAATAATTGGAAAAAACTCATCATGTGACTCAACATCTAAGTAGTTTCTTGCAAGTACCTTAAAAGCTTCATAACTACAATAAGACATTTCAATATGTTTATCCATTCTTCCCCTCCTAATTAGAGCAGGATCAAGTTTATCCACAAAATTTGTTGTGAAAATTATGATCCTCTCACTTCCACATGCTGACCAAATTCCATCAATAAAATTCAACAATCCAGAAAGTGTTACCTTACTTTCCTTTTTCTCTTCCTTTTCACTTTTCTTAATAGGATCCTTTTTAGCCTCCTCACTCTCATCATCATCACCATCTTTCTCCTTTTTCTTCTTCCTCTGACCAGTAAGATCGAGCGAACAATCGATATCTTCAATCACTATAATCGATTTACTCGACGTCTCAATCAAAAGTCTTTTCAACTCATTGTTATCCTTAACAGTTGTTAATTCAAGATCATAAACATCATAGTTCATGAAATTAGCAATAGAAGATATCATAGTAGATTTTCCAGTTCCAGGAGGACCATAAAGTAAATAACCACGTTTCCAAGCCTTACCAACTTTAGCATAATACTCTTTCCCTTTCTTGAACTTAACAAGATCATTTATGATCTCTTCTTTCTTGTTAGGTTCCATTGCAAGTGTTTCAAACCTTGCAGGGTGCTCAAAAGTTGTGTGACTCCATTTTGATTTTTTATACCCCCACCAATCATTGCTAGGATTGTTTGTGAAAAGCTTTAATTGCCTATTCTTCAATTTAATAGCTTTTCCTTTTTCCAACACATGTTGAATATATGAATTAGTAATAACATCAAGATGGCTTTTGTGAAAAGTTAGTGTTAAGAATCTCTTTTCATCTGAGGCAGGAAAATATGAAAATTGTTGTGATTTTGTGGTGGTGTGATTAGCAGACCACCACACTTTGATTCCATTAAACTCATCTGTAATCTCTTGATTGTCATCCATGCTTAGAACAATTGGAGTTTGACTATCTTTGACCACTTCAGCTTTAAGTCTTTTGGCTTTTTTTGAAGAGTTATCACTAAGATATGTTTGAATGTGTTTGTAAGTTTCACTTTGGCTTAGACGCTCTCCTGATAACTCATGGAAGGTTATTTGGATATAAGGGTATAAAAGGTTTGTGATTTTTTGTGTGTATTTTTGAAAATATCTACGAAGACGTGGTGGGAAGAATTGCTCATACATGGCATATACAAACATTATGCTTGCCATAATTGAGCCTAGTTGTGACCATATTTCTCCAATTCCCATTTTCTTATGCTTTGAGAATGTTTAATGTATAAGAGAATGTGTTTCTATTTTTTGTGTTGTTTGAACTCAAAGTGTGTGGTATTTATAATGAGTGTTTTTTCTTTTGAAGTATTTTTTCATGACTTGGAAAGGACCACGCACGTTCTGTTTATTTTCTTGTGAGTTTCTTGGTGACTACGTTTTACTAGGAGACAAATAGTTGTTGATTTTGTGAGGTTGTAGTTTTATAAATATAATATTTTGATATTTTATGAAAAATAAAATATGATTTCATTGTATTTTATACCGTATTCATAACTTATTACTTTTATTTATGAATAATGGTTTTATTATTTTTTTTTAAAAGTTTTCATGGTACATTTATAAATTAAAGTGTTTTGATATATTTGTTCTTAAAATTAATAAATTAAAAATTATTTTCATGAATTAAAAAGTTATTTGTTAACTTTTGTATTTTTAAAAAATAAATTATTTCATAAGAAAAAATAACATTTCATTATTTATATGCATTATACAATTTTTTTTTATATTTTATCGTAAAAATTATTTAATATTCATTATTATAAATAATAAAAATAAAAATAAAAATAAAAATAAAACTAAATTTTGTTTTACAAATATTTTTGATAAATAATATTTAGATATTATAAATTTTTAGTGGTGTAATTATGTTACAAATATTTTTGGTAATTATTAATTTAAAAATCAAATGTATCAATATAAATCTAATCGATCTTTTTTCAGCAGTACAAAATTGTAAGAGCAGCCAATTAATCCTCATTAATCAAGAATCGAATTTCCATATAATTGCTGTAATTTTTGTAAAGATTTCACAGCTTGAATATTTGAATTAGAAAATAGTATCTTTCTCAATGCATGGCGATCAATATCAGTTGTAGCACATGAATGAATTTGCAAAAATAAATTGTTTAATTTATGTAGTACTATCCTTGCACCATTTTTTAAAAGAAAATTATTTATTTCATACTGGAAATTTTTAATTTTATAATATTATTTTTATAGTGATAAATATTATGAAAATTATAATTTAAGTTGAGGTAACTCGCCCAAAATTAAACATCTAAAATTTTATTGCATGTCTCCTCACCAAATGGACTTGAAAATTTAAAGATAACTAGAAAATGAATGAAGAGTTGTATTATTTGCTTGATGCAAGACGTATAGAATTTCATCAAATTCGAATTTTGTACTGTGAATGGAAAAAATGTGTTGAAAAGGAGGTTTATTTTTCTCAATACCCTTTTTTTGAAAAAAAAACACCAAAATACCCCATTTGAGAAAAATATATCAAAATGCCTCATTTTTTAAAAATCAAGTAGGAAGTCGCCATTTGGAACTCGGGCTTCCTTAAGGAAGTCGCCATTCCAAATGGCGACTTGTAACTAAAGGAAAAAAAAAAGGGGCATTTTGGTGGTTAACTTGTTTTTTTCAAAAGAAAAGCAAAGAAATAAAAAATAAAATAAAATAATAAAGCAAAAATGAAAAAGAAAAAACAGCTAGTCATCAACTAATAGAATAGACGACATGTGATGAGAGGTCTCATAAAACAAATCGAAATTATTTCATTCTTCTTTGGTCGGTCGACTGTACGGAATGTTTTGCCATTGACTCATCGAAATGGTGGGTTGTTTAATGGTATGCTAGTTTTTTTTAATATTAATAACTATAAAGCAAAATATTAATATTATTATTGATGCCAGCATTAACTCAAAGTGATTGGAACATAAAAAGTTGTTATATTCAACGAAAATAAATAAAATAAATTAAATTAGTGTTACAAAAGATTTGCAAATAGTAATGATTCCCTATAGCCAAATAGTTATTTTATTTTATTTTTTTTACTTTGAAACATGTAACAACTATTCCTATTTGCAATTGTTAAATGCAAAGATAATTAAAAAAAAAAAAAACCATTTAGTTTTCTAAATATACCAGAAAAAATGTCAATGGTGTTAATAATAATATATGAAGACATAGTGAATGAATTCCTGATTATACATCTCATAAGCTTTTCCATTTAGAGTTTGTGGGGCCTTAGTTAGTCTGAATGAATTTTTAACCATTGGGGGACCATTTCACTGCTACATAAATATGATATAAAATAATTAATTTCTTAACTTGTAAGGTGGATTAATCAGCCCCATTTTGTGATTGATCCATTTTTTCAACAGATTAAATGTAACGGATCAACTTAAGTAGTTAAGTTTACAACATTAATTATATCCATTTAAGATGACAAATTAATCAGATTCATCCACATATTGTACTCTTTTGTCACCCCTATTTACAAAGTATGCTACAATTGAATATTTCCATCCTGAACCAAAGGGTAATTGATGGCCAAAATTAAGTTACCAAAATTGCGATGAACATTCAAGAAATCCCAAAAACAACAAATAAATATGTACTTCAATCTCAATATATATTATAAAAAAAATTATCAAAATGGCTAGCTAGGTAGATCTAAAAAATAATCATCACCAAAATTCATATAAAATAAGTAACAAAAAATACGCTTTAATATAGAAAAAGAAATTTATTATTTTTTATTTATTTGTATAATTGTATTATTAAATACATAATAAATGGACCTTTCTGAAGGCCAAATATATTATTGTGAAAGTAAGAGACAAAAAAAAGAAGGTAGAAATTAGTTTATAGAGTTTGAAGCCTTAGGAGGGGGCCCGGGGCTGTAATGGCAACATGGGGCTGGCCTATAGCATGGTACAATTTCCTCACAAAATCGTTGGGTCCCTTCGACACTTCCACTTAGTGTACTCACAACACCAAAAACCAATACCATTAGCTTCATCATCTTCTTCAAACAACTTTCCATTTTTATTCAACTTGCCAACACACCTTCAATTCTTATGCTATATGCCAAACCAATCTCTTCTTATTTATACAAATTTCAAAACACTAATAATCACATATTTTCCATTTATTAACTGCAAATTTTTTAATTTTTTTTTTGACTAAAATATTTCTAATACTTTTTTGAAAGAAAATTATTTCTAATATTTTTTTTGGTGGCTAAAAAAATGTTTCCAAATATATTGGTCAAGATTCAATTGATATTCTTAACTTTTGTAAAAAAAAAAATATATTCTTAACTCATTTCACCAAATTATTATTTTTTTATATATATATTTCTTTTTTTTTAAATTCATCATTAAATATACCTTTGAGTAAACTATTAGAAATATTAAACTTTATAATAATGAAATGTGTTATGTTTTCTGTCACACCTTAAATCTCAAAATAATATATATAATAATTTATATCATATTCCTATAAAACTTGCAGCGGATAAATAAAAATATATTTTTAAGAAAATAAAAACTTTATATTTAATTTAGAGTATCACGTTTTTCAAAATAAAAATAAAAACACTTTAAACTTATTTTATCCATTAAAATAGTGCAATCTCGATAAGCTTGATTTAAGTATTATTACTTGATTTAATTCTAAAAACTTACTAGTACTTCTAAGATTTTCATACAAAAATTCGATTCAAATTAAATAAGTAAAATACAAATTAAAATCCTTATTTCCGGTATCACCTATCAGAGTGGGGTTCCTCCCAAACTTGAACATCAAGACTCATTAACATGTAATAACTGCGATTTCACAAACGCATGGCCCAACCAGTCAAACACAAACAACGAAGGAGATCAATTTCGAATTCATGATGACAGTATAATACAAGTAAGAAGAACACACAAATAATCATAATAAGACCATATCATTACACAAATACTCCATCAAGAAAATATCACATTCAAAGGTCAAAACCACTCAAGGAAAATCAATAGATTTCACTATAACATCAAATTGTATAAGAGAAATTATCACCACACACGATACATATTAATAACAACAAAACAATTACAATAAAATGCAATGTTATGCATGAGCTTAGACTCTACTTCATAATGTGGTACCATTTTAACTCTGAAGTACTTGGTTAAGAGGCTTGATACTATGCCACCATCCCGGTGGACGGACAATTCAAATTGGCTCTGTCCTCACAGATCCCATCAACTCAACCCGAGACACATATACGTGACAGTGGAGGTAAACGTGTGTTGCGTGGTAGCTCCCGCCATTTGGAGTGTTACCTCCAAGTCACCTAGGAATTCTCCACCCGAATACCTCCAAGGTCTAACAATATTGCCTTATGGCTCGACAGCAGACCGCCACGATCAGACTCATTCAGTTGTACTTCCCCAGAATCACTAGGCTTGTCAGACCCTACCTACATGATGACAATATAATCTTCACTTCACAATTTCTCAATATTTATTTTCTCCCCTCGTTGGCCTATGATACTCCATTAAGAACCGTCATCTGAAACACAAATTGAAATCACAATTATTTCACCAACTATGTGGTTACTTCAATATTCTCATCAAAAATTCACAACATCACTATCATTAATCATATCTTATCACATAAACTCATCACAAATTTATAGCATCACTATCATCAAGCATACATCATCACATATTATACCTCATCACGTATTATTAATTATACATCATCATAATCGCATAAACTTATCAAAATAAATTCACTTTTTATTATCATATCACATAAACACATCTAATCAAACATATGCATAAAATTCATTCAACATCTAATATCACAATAATATCAAATATCACACATTTAATAAAAACAAATCAAACATCACAATAATATTCAATACCACACATTTAACGAAGTTAAACAATCAACAACTTATAAATATTTCTATTCCATATTTTAATCTCACAATTATCATATTTTAATATTAATTCATTTATCACTCAAAGGGCTACTGCCGTACGTAGCGAGCCCCGAATGAATTGTTGGGAAATACGGTTTTCCCGCTCATCTCAAATTATATTATACTCATAAATTCAAACGCTCTCTCACCCATTACCTTATTTTGACGCTTTCACATACGAATACGATTCCACAAGCAAACAACCTTTGTTCATTGACTCTTTGTCCTTCAATCGATCTAACTCAACAGTTTATGGGTAACGTTAAAAATAAATTATAAGAAGATACTCTAAAAACTAACTTCGAAATTCGGTCGAGGGAAATTACCATAACTCAGAAACTCAATCAGTGGATAATATCGCCACTTTTCACACGGTTGTTTTGGCGTTCGTTTCACTCAATTCGGACTTACGGTGAAGGAGAACAGTGCAAAATAACGAATTCTACAAATGAAGAAGTCGGGTATTTTAGGGAGAAATTGTGGTTGTTAAAAACCTGGAAAATTATGTTTAATTGACGAGTTAAATGAATGAAATAACATACTCAAATTTGGGCGAAAATGCAGAAAGTTTTCTGGAACAGTTATCGATCACCGATGTCAAATGATATGATTAATGTTGAGTTTCCTTTTTGGTTGTACGGCTGCCATTTTAACTCCCTTCCCTTTTTTTGGTCCATTGATTAATCAAACCCATTGGTCTCCTTTTAGGTTTTACTAGTTTTATTTTATTTTAAAATACAATTTCATTAATAAAGCATTATTACTATTTCAAAATTAATAATTTATAAATAAAAATAATTAATCTTTTAAAATACATTAATAACAAAAAATATCGTATTTAAAATAATCCCTATAATAATTTTTTTTCTTTTCAAATACTCAAATTAAAATATTAACATCATTAGAGAATAGTCCAAATTATAAAATAATTAAATATAACATTAGCACTTTATATTAATTATTAAATCTTAATAAATATATATAAAATCACAATGTCATAAGAAGTATATAAAAATAAAGTAAATCAAATACAATATCACTACTATCTCAAGCTACTTATATATAAAAAAATAATTAAAAATAAAAAATAGTTATAAATAATTGAAATATAACTATGTGCATACTTAACATCAGTCAAACGCACCTAAAAGTATTACATTAATTGGGTATACGTATATCCACGTAAAATTGTATAAAATATTTTTTTTAAATATATATATTACACTAAAATACTATTATTTTTTAAAAATATATTAAATATAAAATATAATATTTATTATTTATATTGCTGATGTAATCTAAAATTAATAAAACTAGTA
>JBBPBR010000008.1:1600118-1615767 GCA_037974775.1 Cicer pinnatifidum
ATGATGTAGATTTTCATATAAAAAAATATAACGAAATAATTTTTTAAATAAATTTTTAAATTTTATTAGAATTTTAAAAAAATTAAACCAAATCTTAAAATTGAGTTTTTTACAAATAATAAATCATATTTAATCTATCATTTTCAATGTAGACCCGACTTATACATAATAAAATTTAGGCCTAGCAATTCCACTCCTAGATGTGTCATAAAGAAATTTATCATGCTTATTAAGAAGATATTTGCTCAATTAATCTTTCGCACTAATATAATTATATATCATTATTGAATGCTTTATTATTTAATAATTAACAATCTAAAAAAAGAATTGTGCTAATAATATATATTGATAGGTTAAATGGTCTCACGAGTTGTTGAAATAAAAGGAAAAGTCTAATTGTTCAACGTGATGTTTCTCCTCTTTTTGGAAGGAAATGTGAAAATCCTTGGCAACCCTATTGCAGTGAAGTTTCTTGATGGAGATGGTGGGGTTAAATTAAACATCAACACATAAATATTTGCACAATTTCTTCTATTTTCCAATTTTCGGCAACTTCACAGCAATTCATATCCATGTGGTTGAAGTTGCCTATAGCAATGAATAAATAAATAATTAAATAAAAAGACCAAGACTTAACACACTATATATACATAGTTCATACAATCTAAAATCATTCTATATGCTCATTCTATATGCACATATGTTTGTAAGAAACAAGCAACGTAGATTCAGTTAGAGTTTAGGATATGATGTCGCAGGAGTGATGGAGCCAACTATGATACATAATTGAATATTCATAATAAGAATATCATTATACAGTGGCGCCATCCTTCTGCGACAATATATCCTTCAACCTCTAATAATATAATTGATGTTTTTTTTTCTTTATATTAATTTTCTTAAGAGTAATATGATGCATATTATGTTTTTTAGTAAATATGTTTTTTTTAATATTGTTTACACAAAAATTAAGCAAATTAATATTTTTTTATGTTAAAAAAATGATTTATCTTTTTCTTCTTTTTTTTTTTCTATTATGTCTTAGATTATTTATTAAGGTTTTCTCTTTACAATAAATATTAAAAATATAAATAACACAAAAATAGTTAATGTGATTATGAACTTTGAAAACAAGTAAGCTATAAATAAATATTAAATTTTAAATACTTTATCTTATTCATCTCTTCAACCTAATATAATTGAGTAAGATATTGAATTTTTTAATTTCAGATAATGGACTAATGAAACATTAATAGAGGAATATTCAATGACATTTTGTTCTCCCCTTTTCTTATTATTTTGATTTTATTTTTCTACACTTTCAACCATATTGATCTACACAATTTCACATGGTATGAGATGAAACTGAATTTTTCTTTCTATCTAATCTTGTTTATCCTATATTTTCTTTCCTCGATTTCTTCATCGTTTATCCAATCTAATCTTGAACATATATGAAAAGAATTTTATAAAGAAAATATTGAGTCAAAATCAAAACTCATTAAATCTTAGTTAGTCTTTGACTTAGTATTTGAATTGGCTTTACTCAAGATAGTTAGTTTGTTAAAACTTACTAATTGAATTTATCTTTCATGTAATCATATGCATATATACTCTTCTATGTAAAACCATTAATTAAAAGAATATTTAATTTACAAAACTCTGCATTTTAATTTCTTTAATAGTTATCATCTCTTGTAATTCTTAATTGAGAATATTAATTATAGAACTTTTTTTAAAACAAAACCATTCTAATGTTTAAATCTTAATTTTCAATTAATTAAAGTCCTCCTCACACGATTAGAGATGAAGAAAAATTGAGGATTAATTTACTGTCTTTTTCTGTAACACCAATTAAGCAAACATTATTAAAATTATAAACCATACTAGACTAAATTAATACAAAGAAAAGAACAAATAAAAAAATTGAACACTTTGATATAAACCCATAATTTTATTAAGTATAATACTCAACATCAAATCATTTAATATCATATATTAAAAATCATATATTATTATTAATAGTAGTTGTCATCTTTCTTTGACTGAAGTTCCTCCACTACTTTGTGTTCACAACTACATGTGAATCTTGTTGACTCTATGGCTCAAACCAACCATACTTCTTTTAGGTTATAGATGTTTTACATAATCCTCATGGCTCAACTCTAATACTAGTTTCAATAGTGTTCCGTCATCATCACCGTGAGTATGAATTTCAAACGAAACATTAACATCGTGGAAAGAACTATGTTTGAAACAAAACAAAAATCATATTTTGTTTCATTAAGGGGTGACATTATAATTCATTTTATTTATTTTTTTCACTTCATTTGACACAAAATAGAAAGCAAGGTTTTAATAGGAGAAAAAAAATCCTTTTATATAAGTGATTTGTCAAATAAATAATAAATTTCAGTTAAGAATAAATTTTTTAGAAGAATTCAAATTCAAATCATTATCAAAATATTTTTTTTTATCAAAATTTACTTATTAAGATTTCATTCTTCTAAATATTAAAGGGTGCAATTTCTTTCATAAACATTACTCATTAAAATAGACTATATTTTTTCTTCTTAATTATAAGTTCATTCAATCCAAGGTCTACCCAAAAGACAAACAACCAAGTTAGGGTTTTCAGAAAGAAAAACAAAGGCCTCAAACTCCGAGTGTCAATATAGACTCTAAGCCTATATTTAATTATATATTGTTAGTGTCAATATAGACTCCAAGCCTATATTTTCATTCTTTTAAGTACACTCTAATCATTTCTATTTGTTACGTTTTATGCGCTCAAACTACAATTTACATTTGTTACGTTTTATCTAAGATCAAGTCTCAACAAATCTTAAATAATTGACTTTATTGTAAATAAAACTGTAACTGTAAAATGAAATTAATTATGATAAGTTAATAAAAAAATTACATCTCAAAAAACTCAAAAATAAAATTTAAATTAAAAATATATTAATAATTTTAACCAAATATTATTATTAAAATATAACCTCATTCAATATTGAACCGGACCTGATTAATTTGATTTGCTTTTGCATTTTCCTTCTTATGTTAGGAAAGATGCTTAAGAATTTAGTGAAGAATCATATATATTTGAAGAAGATTATATCAAGGTTGAAGAAAATGAAGATTATATTAGGCCAAATTCTACATAAATTTATAAATACAAAAGTTTTTTAGTTAAAAGGAGGATAATAAAAATTGTGTTTCTTTTTCCCCAAAAAAATTATGTGGTTGGGTCATTAAGTTCTAGCTCAATTGACAATATAAATATAATTAGATTGAGCATTTTGTGTTCGAATTCGAGATCTTATAATTGTGTGCGAATTTATAGTGATATTTATCATCCTTTCTACAAACAAAAGCAAATTCGTGTGGCTGACTAGTACTTTCAAATAAAGGTGAATGTCATCCAACTCTCAAGTTTGGTCATTTTTTTGGTTTTTTTTTATCGAATCTTAGCTTCTAGTAGTGTATTGAAGACAGATGGACAAACATAGAGACAAATAAACAACCATCTCGAATAAGGTGGTTGCTCATCCACCCCCTAATATTTACTTAAAATGTAAAAACATTACCAAATTAGAGCTCCTTGTAAACTCATTAGTTTCTTTTTTATCATTGAATCAACGTTGTTCACTACCGAATCGTAGAATTCAATAAAATATGGAGAATTGTAAGGAGTGGGGTGAGCCATCGCCCACAAATAAATAACTTGGCCCAAGAATTTATTGCTATAACAATTATATGCTCTATGCATGGTCCATTACGGTTTTAGGCCCAATTACTTATAAAATAATTTGAGTTCTTGTAAATGATTAGTTCCATAATTCATCTTCTCATAGTCAATTGCCAAAGCCTTTAGTTGATTTTCTGATGTGGATTTTAGGCCTATAATTTAGGGTGACACTTAATAGGGTGACAAATGCATGGTCCATTAAGGTTTTTACTACTACATCTAGACTTTTAGAAATTTATGTTTTTGAATAGTAAAGTTGTTATAAAATTTACTATTTAGAAGAACGTTCTTTATACAAATTTATTTCTAAATATTTTGATTAATAATTAGAGATGTCAACAAGGTAGGATAGAAGTCGAAAATATTTTTCTATTCTCCATCTCTAAACTTATTTTGGAGAACTTTTGTGAAATATTTTTAAAATATTAATGTATATATATATATATATATATATATATATAAACGTTTTTAATTTAGCCATCTTAGGATTTACACAATTTCTTGCAATAGAAAAGGTAAATAGTTGACTCTATTAAGCCTCTACCTAGCCCACGATGGTTCCATTGACATATAAATATGCAAATGGTTCAACATGGGAATTTTATCATCAATTTATGCTAAATGAATAGATGTGGAAACCACAATGGAGGCCTAAATAATGAAGAATATTCAAAGTCATATTAGAACACAATCAAATAGGCATAATCTTCTCACCAACCATTTCACGTTAACACAATCAAATCTCAAATTTCAACTATGGGTATGACCAAAACCGCTTTGTGTAAATTAGCAGCTAAATAAACCAATCATACATAATTAAATTGACGTGTCCTACAATTGTTTCGTAGCAAATTAAATTGACGTGTCCTACAATTGTTGAAAACAGTTTCAATAAGCAAGAATTCAAATTCAAATTTTAGTTGAAACAATTTTAAATTAGATTTTGACTAACTTCATCATCTATAATTATTAAGATTTTATTTCTCTAAAAACAAAGTTAAAACAATTTGAAAGGAAAACAAATCACGTAGAAGTCAAGTCAACTATAGATGTAACATTTAGAAATTCTTCTCTTTATTAAAAAATACATTTAAAAATTCTCCTAATATGTTTGGCACCAAAGCATAACAAAAGATGCATGGAATGAAGGACAAAATAAAAAGTTAGCTGCTTCAAGAATGGCTAAAGGACCTTTCTTTTACCTTAATTTAATTGTTTGAGTTTAATTATTGTATTAGTTTTAAAAAAATGTCATTTTAATGTTTTAATTTAATACAGTCAACTCAAATTAGTCTTGTGATCAATTTGCACAATATGTTAATTTTAATTATATGGCATAGATGTGGCTTCCAATTAATTCTCGTGCACATGATATTTATGAAATTAAAAAAATAATTAAGTGAGATGGTGATTGGTTGTTGTAAATCAGATGGTAGGGGTAGTGGTGGTGGAGGAAAAGATAGATTGAAAGATATCACATTATATGTTTTTGAAAACAAAAAGAAAAAATAGATGTGAAATCAAAAGTGTATTTTGCATGGTTATTAGTATCTACGATCCATGAGAATTGTATCTCGACTTAATATAAAATTGAACTCAAACGATTCTAGTGTATATTTTTTCAGATATGAATCTCATCTTAAATCTTGATTTTTAGTGATGAATCTCAATTCAATATAATAAATCAAATAGTCAACCACTTTTTCTTGTAAACTTTGCATAATCTATTACTTTTCCTTATGTATTTGATTTAAGATTTGAATATTAAATTAACCTATCACTTTTTATATTTTTTACTAAAAATATTCATTTAATTAAATTGATAGAAATTATATAGATCCATAATGCTACACTTTAAAGTAGATAAAATCAAAAAGGATGAATATCTAAACAAACTCGTAGCACCTAAATTAATAGTATAAAATAAAAAAAATATATACAAATATGACAAAATCTACAAAGGTGATATAATCAATGTGTCTGAAATACATGCATCTTCGAAGTTATAATGTAGAGGACGTCAAAATTATTAATTAAATTTGAATTTGATTGAAGTCGAACTATCAATATGAACCAAAGAACACTGCAACAAGATAGAAAAATAAAATGTTGCACGAAGACGATAGACAAACACATCGTACACGAAGACAAAAAACACACAAGATAATTAAATGTGTAGATAAAAAAAACGATTTAAAGAGATAATTTCAGACCAACAATTAACCCTAAACCACCTACCTCTCTTTGGTAAAAAAAATAAGAACTCATCAAAAGGAAAGAGAGGAGAATACAATAATATTAAATCATGATTTGATTTCTTAAATTATTGTTATATCAACTTATAATTTTTAATTGTTACTTAATTTTACTTAAAAATGTCATATTTTTACTATATTTCTTACTACTCATAATAAGATTTAATTCCCAGTTCAAATAATGTATCCTCTAATTCATTAAAAATTCGTGCCATGTATTATACAAAGTCAACATAGTTAGTGTTTATATCAATGGAAGGGACTAATATAAACTAAAGGACCAAAGTGACATTTTTAAGTGCAACTTGTACCTTAAAAGTAAGATAAGAATAAAGTGACATTTTTAAGTGCAACTTGCACCTTAAAAGTAAGATAAGAATTAAGGGATGAAAAAGGTATTTAAGCCCAAAAAAATAAATATAGAATCAACAAAATGTATATTCATTAATTCCATTCCACAAAGTTTTACTACTTTTGTCCAACACCACAACCTCACAAAATTCCCATCACCCTTATCCATGTCTTGTTTCACATATAAAAGAAAGATAACAGACTTAGAGAATCTTCAAATAAGTGGTCACTAATAATTTTTGATTCAAGTCAAAGCAACACAAAATCATGATTCATGTATCATATACACCATACTATTATTACAGTGCATGATTCAACAACCTTGTAATAATCAAATTTAATTTTTCACAAGATTTGTCTCTTTTTTTTTGCTTCACCAAAATCAAAGACAATAAACATGTATAATTTCCACTATTTTTCTTTCTTCTAATAGAAAGAAACACTAATTTTAATTGATCATGCTAACTAATCGTGCACATATTTAATAAACTAAAGCAAGTGGAAGTGTAAATAAAACTCTAACAAGACCATTTTCTTTTGCGTGTTGGTTTGGTTCGTCTCATACACATTGTCTAGGTCGGAAATTTTCGTTCGACAACAACTTGCTGATCAATGTTTCGAGCCTTTTCGAACCATTGCCTGGCCTAAGGACTGTTGTGTTGCCGGTTACCAAGCAAGGGTCAGTTCCGTTCTCTCTGCTTCCTATGCACCAACCACCGGGAACAGGCATTCCAGAACCTCGGGATAATAATTCAGCGTCGATTTTGTCCAATACTGGATCGTTTCTGTGGAACTTCCTTGCGAAGGGAGCGTTGCTGTCAACCATAACTTTCATATCGGCATCTGTGAGGTAGTGAGGATGCTGCTTCGGAGGATTGTCCCAAGAAATGAAGTGTAGATCACTATTCACAGTTGTGTTCCTGAAATCTTGAGCATTGCAAATAACTGTATGGAAGTATCCTTCGGGCGAAGATATGAAATTTGAATAGTACATGAGAACGGTTCGTGGTAGGTTGTCCCATCCCCATACGCAGTAGTCGATGAAAGATCTTGAGAGTGCCATCCACGCCGAACCTAACAAGAGATAACTTTTGGTTAGGTAATCATACATTATAAGGATTAAACTCATATACAGTCGGTATAAAGATTTTTTACACTTTCAATCAATTATAACTGCCAAATTATTAAAAACTTTTTTACTTTAATTATAAGTACATCTAAAGTCATAGATGTGATTGGTTGTGATTTGTTGACATTGTAAAACTTTTTACACTGGCAGTATATAAAAATTAAACTCGTAATAATTTGCTTGCCTCTTTGGTACATGTAAACCAAACTTCTGTGTATTTTCACATTTCTGAGGGACTGCATATTTACTAATTATTACAATGTTTGTTCTCAAATAAGTGAAACTATTTCAAAGTAGAAGGCTCATAAAACATGCATAACAAAAACAAAAGTATATACTGACAAAGTTAATTGTAAGTTTGTAACATTATTAACCCATCAAATTCATGGAGTGAAGATTAGTCATGATGAATAAAAATCATAAGAATACAAATTAGTTCACAAATATAACCAATAAAAGAATTTCATAGCACTGAAAATGGATCTATCGAATAATGGCATAGGAAGAAGACGCCACAACTGCATTCGATATTCTTGCACTGTATACATCCCACTAGAAAAACACTACTGTCATTAATCAATTGAAAACCTAATGTAACATTTCAAAAGGTTGTTTTCCTCCATTGAAGTGGAAAAAACTCAAATCAAAGGACAGATACACCCTTAATTGCTCTCCTTAGAGTCGAGCCTCGCCTTAGAGGAGCTTCATCGAAGAGAGAAATTAAGATTCCACCAATATTAACTTATCCTATGTAAAATCAGGTTCTAAACAGAGAAAATTAATTATAGAAATTAAGAATCACTACATTTGAAACTGAAGCGACGACACTGTGAAATGAATGCACAGAAAGTTTCGGGTTTTACATGCATTGCAGAAAGCATAGCTTGCTGTGACTATGTAAAACCCGAAACTGAACTGACGACATTATGAAATGAATGCACAGAAAGTTTCTTAAGCTTCTATTGTGTTGCAAAGAACTGAAATGATGACACCATGAACTAAATACGCGAAAGGTTACATAGCATTCAAAACATGAAAAGCACTGCAAAGAACTAAACTAATGACACCATGAATAAATACACAAAAGGTTTCTTAAGCCTCAACATAATTTAATAGCCTTAAAATCTATTCAAAATTCTCAAACTTTCCAATGCAGATTAAATCATGGAACAAGCTAGCACTGCAAGCCAATTAGTACAAACATCTCTACAAACACAAACCAACGAAATACTAAAAAATCTTATGATAACTTTGAGTTTTTCGTATGTATGAGTTGGCATTAGTTTCTAATTTCAACTTTCTCAGAAGGTCTATCATTTAACTTCTCCATGAACACCAATAAATAAGCTAATAAAGACTTTTTTGAGAGTGATGAACCGTAAACTCATTCAATTGAAAAGCTCCATGAAATAGAAGCTAAACCACACTATGCATTATTCCTTATGTCAAAATTAACACCAAAAGGCAGTGGCAATGTTCAAAAAGTACAAAACCATATGCAAATAAAGCAGAATATCTATATCAACTAAAAATCATAACGAAAATTAAGAAACCAAAAAAGAAAAAGGGGAAAGAAACCAAGAAGACAAGAAAAGGATCTTCACCTGTGAAAAGCTTGAAAGCAGTTGGTCTACTTCTCCTTTGTGTAACCCAAAACACATCTTGCTTCTTATTCATGTACAACCCCGGATCAACGATTATAGGCCTCGCTCGCTGATGACTAATAAAACCAACACATCAAATAATCAATCTCCAAAAACAAAACACAACACATATACATATATACTATATATCTATAAACTACAAAAACAGCAATAATCAACAAATGACAGAAAAACTCACTCTTTCCATCCAATGTCACTAGTATGATCGATGAAATTAAGATCGCGTGGCAAGTAGCTAAACGTGTGAAGCAGATCTACTCATCCAAAACCAACAAAACAAAATAACCAACAATCACTTCTCAAAACCAAACATCATTAAAAAAAACATACAAAATTCTAAATTCCAATCCTCAACCTAAGATTTCATTCAACTAAACAGTAACCGCAACATCAACTACATCAAATCTGTCCTAATTTCAACAAATTCAACTAAACCGTAACCGCAATTAAAAACCTTAAACATTGAAATTAAAATAAAATAAAACACAAACCATCTTGAGTAACAAGTGGATAATCAGAAGCACTAAGATTGATGAACCAATCCCAATCACCACATTCCTTTAACAAAATAGCAGCAGCATGAAGAGTGTTAGCAACCATAGTAGGACCCCTATAAGTAATCAGATTCGCCTTAGTAATCATCTTAACATTTCCAAATCTCTGAAACAATTCATGATTCTTAACAAACTCAAACAGATCCGAACGTTCCTGTTGTGAAGATTCAAGGTCAAGATGAACAACATAACGGTTATGTGGATGATACATAGAAAGAAGTGCTCTTTTGACAGAACCACCGTCACCGGCGGAGCCGGAGATAAGATAAGCAAGACGTGGTGGTGGAGGGAAGGTTGAAATTGGTAAAGGGTGAAGCTTAGATTCAACAAAAACTGAATAAGAAGCTGAAATTGAACGGTAAAATGGAAGAATGTGTGTGCCTTGTGGTGATGTTAGTGTTGCAATGAAAAGAAGGAAAAGAGAGAGAATTGAACCGATTAAAAGTAGAAAAATCCATTTACGTTCTTGATGATGATGATGGTTATGGTTTCTAAAATGCATGTAATAGTTCTTCAATTTCTTCATTATTGTGATGTTTGTGTTGTTGTTGTTGTTGGGTTTTCTTTTCTGGTTTTGATGGGTTCCTAAATCCCAGAAAAAGAAAACCCTTTTGAAAATACTCACACCAATTTGGAGTGTGAGATGTGAGATTGATGAAAAAGTGGAAAAGATTGGGTTTTTTTATTTGGGGTGTTCAGAAAAATTGAAATTTTTTAAGATTGGTGATTTTTGAGTTTTGAGGATTTTTTTCTTTCTTTGTGTTTGTGAAAAAATTAGTGATTTATGGAAGAAAAAAAATAAGTAATGGATATCTTGTTCTACGAGGATGTTGGAGAAAGAGAGAGAGAGAGGAGATAGTAGAACTTTATATTTTTTAGCTAATCAAATATATAGAACTTATATGAAACTAATTGAACAACAAGGGTATCATATAAAAAAATATAAGAGTTTGATTTGTTATATTTTCTTTTTAAGATTTTTTTTTCAACTATAGATTGTGATAAACATAGTTTAAAAACCATCACAATTGTAAAATTTTATATTATTATTTATCAGTTCACTTACTTATATCTTACATAGTAGTATGGTTTAAATTAATGTTTATAAATATATTTCTATAACATATATTTTATAAAACAAAATTTATTTAAATTATATAATAAATATATTTTAAATTTCAAAAAAGTAAATTTTTTATTATATTTCTAAATATAAAATAGACAATTTAAAAATATACATTATGTTGTATTTAGATTAGATTTAAAACAAAATTAAGTTTGTATAATTAATTTTTAAAAGAATTTAAATATAATGTAAATCTTTTTTTATTATAAAATTATATTTAGAATTACAAATCAATAATAAAAAATGCTAGTGTGTTTTTTTTATAATGTTTTTATAAATATGTAGGAAAAAATGATATAGTTTTTTTTGTTTATTTTAATGTTGGTGTGCGGAAGGGATAGTTTGGTTTGTATGGTGTGAATGTGATGACTTTGAATACACTCTTTGTTTATGATTTTAATTCTACAATCTGAGTTTGGTTTGTGTTAATCTAAGTGGGGTTATTTTGAATGAGTTTAGATTAGGATTAACTGAATGAGAATTTAAGTTTTATTTATTTTGAATTACAAATATTTTAATGTATTAATTTTGGTGATGTTAACTTTTTTTTGGCAAAACGTAATAGTAGTTTTTAAGAGAGAGAAAAGGAACATAGAGATTAAGGAAATTGATGTCATTATTAGTATTTAGTTTAGTGGGAGTTATTACTAAATAAAAAAATAAAACGGTGCTTTAAAATTTTGTGTGCAAAGAAAGATATCTTGCCTTAAAAAAAATTGAAATAGTTTGGTGCTTAACTGTTTTAGCAAAATTAATTTGATGTGTAACAGTTTGAATAGTGATTGGAATAGTGATGTTTGTATGCGATGTGTCATGCGTTTGTGGAGGAAGGTGGAAGGTAGTTTTATTATGGGATTAATATGAAATCAAGTCTAAATGAGTACCTATATTGCCATAAAAAAGTAAAAAGATTTGTAGTCTAAATTGGTAGCAAATTATTTTTAAATAAATTTTTAGTGTTTATAAAATTTAAATTTTCAATTCATATATTTTTTTCTATATTTTAGTTCTTAAATTCTTTTTATTTACTCTCAGTATATATTTTAAAAAAATTGATACTTTTGATTTCTAAAAAAAATCTATAAAATTAAAATCATAATTAAAAGTGAATAAATTTTTGTAGGAATTAAATGTAAAAGGTCATAATTTTATAAAAATTAAAAATATATTTAATATTTTTTTATAATGCTTATTTTTATTTTTAAAAGAAGTTTCTTTTGTCAAAAAAATTTCTTTTTATTGTACTATGAAATTTTATTTTCATCAAGGAATTTTTTGTGGGTTAACCTACATAAATGAAACTTGCTAGAGTGAGGCCATATATTCATAAATTTGAAACGCATATGGACCATTGGTAATGGTGCAAATGAGAGTGTTTGGAGAGATAGTTGAATAACTCTTTCAAGTTATTTGACGTTGCCATCTTTGAGGAGTTCAAATTTTGAATGATTTTGAGTTTTGGAGAATAATAATGCATAGTGGAAGTTGGATGTTATTTGTGATATTTTTGCTACTCATATGAGCAATAAGTCAAAGCTACATATGTCTCTTGTACTATAAATGTTTGCATCGTGGGTTCGGAGAATCGACATATTGGGTTAAGGTTTTTGGTGAAAATGTATGTTTAATTCACATGTGTGGTGTTGTTCTTAGCTCAATGTGATTATTCTACATACCTCCCTCGTGCCCTAATAGTGTCATGTTAGAGTCAATGGTAGACTAAGTTTAATCAACTCCTTATATTGAAAGTCTTTGTGACAATAATAATCTGGTGATGTGTTCTATTTGTGTGTTTTGTGTGTCTGTGTCAACAACGATGCAAGTGTATAAGGATGAAAAAGTTTATGCTTGATGGGGAGCATAAGCAGATGAATGGATAGACTCACATTTGAGAGATGAAATATTAGTGTATCAAATGTGAGGATTAGTTTCACATTAGTTGAAAAAGTATATATTGAGAACTATATAAGTGAGAGGACATATACCCAATTCCTTAAGATTTTGGGTGAAAATGTAGTCTCCAACTCATTTGTGATGTTGTTTTATTCCAATGGAGTAATACCCCTGACCCTTTCATGACTTAATAGCGGTATTAGAGTCAATGATTGGTCGAGTTGATTTGGTCCTTATATCAAAAGTCTTTCAAACAATAGTGGTCAGAAGATATCTCGTTAATGTGTGTGTCAACAGTGGTGCAGATATATGTGGACGAAAAAGCTTCCACTTGAGATGGAGCATACACATAATAATGGATGGACTCACACTCGAGACTAAAATTATTGATGTATCAAGTGTGAGTAAGAGTCCTACTTTGAAAGAAAAAGTTAATATTGAGCACCATATAAGTTTGAGAATCCATATACCCAAAAGCCTTAAGGTTTTAGGTGAATATGTGGTGTCCAATTTACTTATGTGGTTATTCTTATCTCAATGCAATGATCTCAAACCTCTTTAGGATCGTACAAAGGGTATCAAAGTTGATGGCCGATCGAGTTTTGCTAGACTCTTTGTATCAAAAGTCTTTTTGACAATAGTTGATCAGGCGACATATCTTGCAGTTAAGTGTGTGCGAAAGGTAGTATAAGTGTTTGTGGATGAAAAAACTTTCACTTGAGCAATAACATACACAAATAAATGAACTCACACTTGAGAAAAAGATCATTTGTGTATCAAGTGTGATTAAGAGTCCCACATTTGGAAAAAAAATGGATATTGAGAACTATATAAGTGAGAGGACCTATATGTCTAATACCTTAAGTTTTTGGATGCAGTTGTGGTGTTCAACTCGTTTGCGCCAAAGGTGATATAAATGCATGTGGATGAAAAAACTTTCGATTAAGGGGGAACATAGACAAATGAATGTATCGACTCACACTTGAGAGAGATTGTTGGTGTATCAATTGTGTACAAAAGTCCAATATTGGAAGGAAAAGCTGATATTGAGCATTATATAAGTGAGATGACTCATATATTCAATGTGTTAAGGTTTTTAGTGATGATATAGCAGTTAACACACTTGTGTGGTTGCTTTTAGTCTAATATAATGATCTTCATACCACTCATGATCTAATAATAGTATTAGAGTTAAGGGTTGACTAAGGTTTGACCAACTCCTTGTATCAATTTTTTCTGACAATGGTGGTTAGAGAGTGTGTCATGTTCATTTGTGTGTGCCAAAGATAGGACAAATGTATGTTGATGAACAAACTTATGCTAGAAGAGGCATACACAAATGAATTATTGAACTCGCACTTGAGAGAGAGTTTATTTGTGTATCAAGTTTGAGTAATAGTCTCACATTGGAAGAAAAATGAATATTAAGAACTATATAAGTGAGAGATGACTTGTATAGTCCATTCTTATGATTTTAGGTGAAGATGTGGTGTCCAACCAATATGTGTGATTGCTCTTAGCCCAAAATGATGATCTCCAAATTCCTTCATGATTATCACTGAGCGCAATGAGAATAAAGTGGTTTGGCCAGGTGACAAGATGGGTTGTTTATCGATCTCATCTACTTATAACATGCTTTGAGGAAGTTTTCTCTAGAGGTTGTTGGTCTTATGTCGAGAGTTTGGAAACTGGATGTCCCAATGAAAATACATTTTTTTTTCTTGACAAATTATTGATGGTAAACTCTTAACTAACATGTAGTGGTTGGTGAATTGGTAATTATGCTTCTTATATGGGAAAGAATAGTTATGTTAGATTTAATGTATCATTTATTTAGTTCTAAAATTAGACCAAATCATTTTCTAGACCGAAACCTGATGAGAAACGAGTTCAATAAAGATGAGATAATACAAAAATAAAATCGAATGGATTCCAATAGAAATTACCTAATAGTAATACATTAATATTTTTTTTGAAAAATATAATAAAGAATTAAACCATAACAAGTCACGTAATAGTGATACAATTTAATAACAAGTCACTTAATAGTGATACAATTTAATAACAAGTCACTTAATAGTGATACAATTTAATCAAGTGAAATGAGTTTTTAATCAAGAACGACAATAAAATCACTTTGCACACATTGTCACCATCGCCCGATAGAAATGTTTTCCTCTTGCACAATTAACTTCGGCACTTTAGTCTTTGTGTATTGTAAAAGTTATGAATTGACATTGTGAACAAGTTCAACTTTTTGGATAAATTCTATGATTGAACATCTTAATAGTTAATAAGTGATTTATTGTGGATTATTACTTAAAATTAATATAAATTTTAATAATAATCGACGACACTCTTATAAAATATACAAATTAACAACAAGTTCTTCATTTATATGACTAAGACATTAACTTAAATGATTTCGGTTCGACGAGTTGAGTTTTGAGAGACACATTTATTTTATCTAATTTTTATCAAACATATTATATAAATTATATGATTATCTCAGCTGCAAAGACCAGAATGATCGTTAACTTTTTGTTCTAAAATACATCATAAACCATTATTATAATTTTAGATAACTTTTAAATATTGATCTTTCTTAACATGCATCTGTTCGACTTTATGTGATGTAAAAGTTATGAACAATATGTATAATATTTTAATTTTTTATGCAATATAGATATTTTAAAGCTCGAGATATATGCCTCTTTAATTTACAGCTTATTTGCTTATGATCCTTGTAAAAAAAATATTGGTTTTATAATTAAAAATTTAACATTTTTGCTTATAATTATTGTTGTTTTGTTTTAGTTTCTTTAATGGTTGTTTTCCGTTGAATTAGTATCTCAAAAATATGATTGATGTTATACTTTAAACACTAAAATTATTATAATCTTCATATTACAAATATCATATGAGT
>JBBPBR010000008.1:1617728-1637909 GCA_037974775.1 Cicer pinnatifidum
CATAATTTAAATTTCTTCGTGGAAATCAATCAAAATTTCTCCTAATTTGTTAATTAGCCGCCATAAAAAGTATTATTTTGTTTGATTTAAAAACATTAGAATATGAATATATTGTAAATTATTAATGCCTGCCAAAAAGTTGTTGTTTTTGTAAAGAATCATTAATTAGATTAGATAAATATGTAAGTTTAAGTAATAATTAGTATATTTATCTATCATTTTTTGATAATCCAAACTAAGACAGGCATGAACCGGAAACAATCATTATAACACTTTTAGAGTGAGGATTTGCAAGACGTGCAAAAAAATATAAGGGAGATGAGAATAAACGATAGAAGATTCAATCTTTAATACAATTATTTATTTGTGAATTATTTAATTTTCGATATTAAATATATCTTATTTAATTAGTTATTTAAATTAACACTTCTTTTATGTGAGTTGTTGTTAAATAATCTCGCTGACCTAGAAGAGATGATAAGATAAAATTTAAGTTATAATGAAGAAAAAAAATAATAAACTACATTTTTTTAAAAATAATATTTGAACTTGAAAGTACATATATATACATGAGATACAACAACCAAGCCTTATTCTATAATGTTATATCATAAAAAATATTTTTAGTCAAACCATTGACAATCACAATTTGTTTTTGAAACCAAATAGTTAATAGTGCTTTCAGTGACCTAACATTTATGATAGAAGAAAGTTTCATATATACCAATAAAATTAACAAATACTGGTGAAACTAGTCTTATAACATGAAAAAGAGTATGCAATTGATTAGTGGTGCTCATTAGAAAAACAATATTTGCTGTTTCATATGAAGCCCCTAAGTTAAGAAAATGGGGTTAAGGTATGAAAAGGAGTATCTAATTGATTAGTGGTGCTCATTAAGAACACAGTATTTATTGTTTCATATGAAGCCCCCAAGTTAAGAAAATGGGGTTACCTTTTATAGATTCTCTTAGTGAGTAAGGTGTATGAAAATGACAAAGATGTAAGTTATGGATGTACGATATATTTCAGATTCTTCAACAATAGCAGTTAAAGATATGACAAAGATGTAAGCTATGGATGTACGATATATTTCAGATTCTTCAACAATAGCAGTTAAAGATGTAGCTCACTCACGATATTAGAAAAAGGAAAACAAGCTTTATGTACCCTGTGATATGTTAATTATATCATTATTAATAAACCACACCATAAACTATTCAACTTCTAGATTTAAGATGACCAACACTTTGAGTGAAATTACACACACAACTGAATTTTAAAAAGAGAAAACTACTTACTACAAACCAATGGCATATATCATCAACAACTAGAACATAAATCCATTACATATTTGTCAGAATTCATCGATCACAAATCTTGAGAAAGATATAGAATTCAGACATATCCATCTGTTTTTGTAAAAATTGTTTATGTAGAGACGACAATAGTTCAAGAATATCTATATCACTTTAAGCTTCTAGTTTACCACACTTTAATCAAATAGGATACTATTTGACACGAAATAGTGTGCTACTAAACTATTCATGACTACATTAATATTGAGTCAACAAAATTTTCAACTCAACTGTGCATTACTATGATTTCCAGTTAAGAACAAATTTAAATATAATGGAATAACCTACTGCAATGTTTTGTGATTGTTAAAGGAGAGATAATAAAGAGAAGAAATCAAGAGAGTGATCACTACAAGAAAAACCCTCCTTTGTGGCCAACTTTATAAATATTTTGTGGCCGAATAAAACCCTCACAAATTTGTGATCGAAAAAGCCCTCACAAAGGCTAAAATTGAAATTGGGAATGACCACGTGGAATTTGTGGCTGCAAAGGCCGCCACAAAGGAATGTACAATCCACCTGGCATTTGTGGCCGCTTTTGGCCGCCACAAATGCTCAATGTAACACTATATATATTTTTCTCCCCTCCTCCTTCATTTTTTCACATCCAACTTCTCTCTAAAACCTCATTCTAACTATTCTCTCCTCCTTCTCTCTACACAAAATTACTCTTAAGCTTCATTTAAATTATATTATATATGTAGTTTTATAATTTTATTTTATAATTTAAATTAATGTTTAATTATAATTATAATTATTAATTTCAATATTTAAATATTTTATTATTAATTTAAATATTTTATTATTAATATTTTATTATTTTAATTAATGATTAATTTAATTATTAATCTTTAATTTTAATTTAAATATTTTATTTTAAATTTTTAATTATATTAAGATTAGTTTATTATATATTAAATTTAATTTATAATTACATTATATTTTAAATTTAATTTAAATTTTAATTTAATTATAATTTAAATTTTAATATTATATTTATATTAATTTATCATATATAATATTATAATAAACTATTAATTTTGAATTTAAAAATTAATTTATTAAATACGAATTATTTTGTGGCGGTCTAAGCCATCACAAAATATATTATTTTTTAATTACGTTGGCATTTGTGGCTGCCAAAAGCTCTCACAAAGGTCCAGACAAATTCAGCTTTTCCTTTATGGCGGCCTATGCCCTCACAAAGGTCCAATCAGACAAATTTAGCTTGTCCTTTGTGGCGGCCTATGCTCTCACAAAGGCAGACTTTTGTGGCTGCAAAAGCCCTCACAAATGCCTGCCCTCACAAATGCCAATCTGTTTCAGGCACTTTGTGGCTGCAAAAGCCCTCACAAAATTTTGTGACAAGCTTCTTTGTGGCTGCCAAAAGCCCTCACAAAATCCACCTTTATGGCTATTTTTTCTCCTTTGTGAGGACTTTTGGCCTCACAAAATTCATGTTTTCTTGTAGTGGATATAGAGAGAGTTGCACGCTCTTGGTAGAGAAACCTAATCTAATTTTATTGTTTTAACATTCATGACTCATTCCTAAAAATCTAATTTTATTGTTTTAACATTCATGACTCATTCCTAAACAATACACTACTTTGATAATTAGCATTTTTTATCAAAATATTAAATATTAATAATCCTCCCAATTTTCAATAAAATAGCAATTTCCAACAAACTTATTTCCTGATAGCAATAAGCTAACAGACTCACCCCAATAGCGAATTGCCAACTAATAAATAACAATTAGAAATGAAATTCACTCAAAGCCACATGCCCAAGTGATTTGCCACAACCTATATAAGCACATCCTCTAAAAAAAAAGTAGTTAGATTTATTTAATTTTTTCAAAATAGTAAAACAAGTAATTGTATTTTTAAAATTGTTCCATGTTATTTTGCATATATTTAAAACTACTAAATAAATTTTAGTTTTTTTTTATGCAGGAGACTAGAGGAAGTACAGTAGAATGATAAATGCATAGAAGATTTCCAAAACAATCATATAGTAAAATTATTGAAGGCATTTAAGATAATATATAGTACTACCGTAGAATAGTTTACCTTTTCAATGCACCCTTCAAAAACTTTGGATTCACCTAGAAATAGTGGCAGCTACATTCAACATCGGTTACTTCATCTGAAAAGCCACCCGTGCTCATCAATATACCTATTAAACTAAAAAAAACAAATAAATTAATAAAACATCAGTTACTTCATATATGTTAATTAAAACAAAATGAAAATTCATAACATATAAACAAATAAATTAATCAAAATAATCCATTACTACAAACGAATTTAATCAAATTAATCTCAATTAATTATTTGAGTTTCTCAAAACAAACCTCATTTGTTATAGGAAATTGTGGCAATTCTAAAAATGGAGATGAATTTTTAAAACAAAAATACCCGGCAACCACAACATAAAAACAACCTCACATAAAAAATAAACCTTACTCTATGACAGGTTCCAACATTAGCAAACAAATAGAATCAAGCGTATTCTTTTTTCATTGTCAAGTTGAAAACTCAACAATTTTATAAATTAATAGTATATATATATATATATATATAGTATAATAACAAGTAACGTAGCTTGGAAATTGAAAATTGAAAAACATTGGTTGGTTGAAGAAGAATGAGGCAAAACACTGATTTTCTCCATCACATAGTTGACATGGATAGCAGAAAGGCAGCCAAAAAATATATCAGTAGCAGTCATGGTGAATTCAAAGGGAACTCAATCAACTAATCCATTTCCACGGTGAATTCAATGGGATGAAGTAAATCCATATTCTTTTACACTATTTCATGGTTGCATACCTTGTTAGTGTGATGGTAAAAATGTTTATTAAATAAAATTTATTTAATTTCAAGAATATCCTCAAGTCGCAATGTTCACCACAATAGAATTCGAAATTTATTTGTGATGGAAGTCCTTGATAGTATGGCCTCTAACCATGGTAAATGGACACCATTTAGAGACCCAAAGAGAAGTGAAAATGTCTGGTTAACAGCATGATGTTGAGGAGTATGCTGGGCAAAGTGAAGATAGGTCAATGTCGGTTTTTTTTTAAATATTAATCACGATCTTAAATAATATGTTTATAACTTGAACTAAATGAATTTGCTATTAATAGACTTTTTGTTAATGATAAATTATTTAAAGAACTTCATTTTAAATATTAACTAATATAATTATTGATCAAAACATCCTTGAATTAAAGAAAACAAAAATTTGAAGTTTAATACATAAATTTAAGTATACTTCCGCGAACCATATGTTGTTCGTGCACCAAAACGTCACACCATATATGAACGTCTATTTTGAAAGAGGAGCAGGATTTAGCAAATAACGAACCGGAGCAAGCACAGAATCGGGAAGGATGACGGTGAGTGGTAATCGGAAAACGATTACGATTAATAGGACTCTTCAAATCCCTCACACCAAACACTAATTCTACAAATTGTCCTCACTACCTGCACGCAACGCCGTCGTTTCTCCCTCCCAACCACAATGTTTTCTCTTCCTACGCCTCTCCATTTTCCATCGGTTTGTTTCTTTTCCTCTTCTCTCTTCTTCTATATCCAATTTTCTTCTTCTTATTCTTTCGACCTTTCAATTTATCGGCATGTATAAACAGGACAAAAGAGGAGTATGTTTATCCAAACGCAGGCCACTCCAAATCCAGGGTCTCTTATGTTTCATCCCGGTAAACCTGTCATGGATGTTGGAAGCGCCGATTTCCCTAATTAATTTAATGATTAATAGTTAATATTACTTATTTTATTTTTAAAAATAAGTTGTTCAGTTTATAATAATGAAATTTCTATTTTCGTTATATTAGGATCTTATGTGAGGATATAGCAACTATCTCCTCGTAGATGCTATCACGCAATAACTGCTAACAGGATATTCCGTATCAGCTATCAGACGATAGTCGTTAGTAGCTATTAAGCGATAACTGCTATCAGCTATGATATTAGTTTAAATGATTCTTTTCAAAAAAATCATCAATTTTTTTAAACAAAACCCATAAAATTCATTATCATCTTCAATAAAATACAAATTTAATCAAATTCATAACTTAAATCTTGAAATAAACTCATATTTTAATTTTTTATTTGATGTTGTTGGTGATGAAAATATGAGTGTATTTGAATATTTGAGTTATGAATTTGATAAAATTTGTATTATATTGAAGATGATTATTAATTTTATGGGCTTTGGTTAAAAATTTTGATGATTTTTTTTGAATTTTTGTATAAAAAAAAATAACATTGTTGAAATTTTAAAAACATAAAATATCAAATTTAAAACTAAAATAAAGGACCAACTCAAAAAAAAAAGATAAAAGACTAAACTATTACCTGAAATTAAATTAATATACCACAAATGTAATTTAGTCTTTTAATAATTTGCAAAAAGCTGAAGAAATTGACTAGATCAAGACAAATTATTTGGTTAAATAGAAGAAAAAGTCATATCCCAAGTGTCAGATATTGCAATTAAATGTTTAGAGTATCGAATCGGGGATGAATACCAATAATTCACAGCCAGACTTTATCCGCATGAAAATAATTTTTTATTTTCATCCAATTTGATATATCACAATTGTTACTTAGACGACGATAACTTAGTGTATACATCATATATAGTTAGACATAGTCTACTCTTACATATACTGACTAAGATTTAGACATAAATTTATATGCATATTATTTATTTTATAGTTTGACTATGAAATCCACATAATGGTATATTGGATTTCACTTATTCACTAATCCTAATAATACCTACATCCAATATACTAGATTTCATATTCACAACGTAAAATAAATAATCATTAGACGAGTCATGTGTTAGGCTCGACAAATTAAATTTTAATTATTCAAAATGTAAATCATCTAATTTTATTTTTTAATTTTTTAATAGAAATAATCTGATTTTAATCTAGTGATATCCTTTGACTAACTACAATGGTTTTTTGGTATGTATTTTGTACAAATTAACCGCAAATGGGTCGTTAATTTGTTCATATGTAGTCTTTATTTTAACCGATCATGTACTCTAGATTGTAATAAAATAAAAAAATAAAACAAATCATTGCTGTGTACAGATAGATGAATTTTTTCAACAAATTTCTTCATTATTTTAGAACGATTCATCTATGTTTGCTACTCCAATTAGAAATGTATAGTTTTGTCACACAAAACCAACACGTAATAATACATTAACAAATATTCCAACTAATCCAACAAATTTCTCCTATCTCAATTAATATTGCATCCTATCCTCTCTCCCCTTATTTGGGATCATATCTTTGAGGCACTCACTTCTCCTCCACCTTTCTATTATTTCTATTTCTTTATCATCTCTCTTTTCTCTATTATTCGATCTGCTTTGCTTGATTATCTCTCTATTCCATCCTTGTCCTTTTGTACAGGAGAGGAAGGAGAGATACGAGAAAAGATCTAATTTATCAATCATTATATTTAATTTTTTACATTTTCGTTACATTTTCATCTAATTTTTCTCTATTCATTATCATTATCATCATCAACATCAACATCAACATCGTTATCAAATTCATTTTTTTTTAATGGAATTCTTCCAAAAGGCGAAAGTGGTGCGCCTTAGGAGCCACCATGATAAATACATGTTGGCACATGAAGATCAAGAAAATGTCTACCAAGACCGAAATGGTTGCTACGACAATGCAAAATGGACGGTCGAATTACTAGAGAACGAAAACAAAGACAACGTGATAAGATTGAAGAGTTGTTATGGAAAATATTTAACAGCCTCAAACATGCCATTTCTTTTGAAAAGTACGGGTAAAAAAGTGTTGCAAACTTTACCTATAAGGTTAGGTTCATCGGTTGAATGGGAACCTATTAGAGATGGGGTACAAGTGAAATTAAGGACACGTTATGGACAATATCTTCGAGGAAATGGAGGATTACCACCTTGGAGAAACACAATAACACATGATGTTCCACATAGAACTGCAACGGCTAATTGGATTTTTTGGGATGTTGATATTGTGGAACTTAGGCCAAAACAATTAGGACAAGCTCCTAAGCCAAGACCAAGGCCTACACCAATTACACCACCAAATCGTTGTTTGAATAATTCAACCATTTCGACGGCGACGACAACATCAACGGAAAATCCTTTTCCTTCTCCTTCGTCCTCACCACTTTCGGAATCGGATAATGGACCCCTTGTCAAGATTGATCTAAGGTCTCCTCGAACACCCGAGGTTCGTTACATGAAAAAATTTCTCAACCTTATTGTTAATAAGAAATCTAATGAGAAATTGTTGAGAGCAACCTAATCTTAGGATATATATGGACCACTTGTGGATTTATGTACTCAAGAGTTTCTCATCTAGGATTAATTGAATGTATTGTTTTCAAAAAACAATATATTGTTTTGAAAAAAAAATATATAAATGTAGAGGTAATGTAATGATTGGATGCATGCATGTAATATAATTACGTGTTTGTGAAGTTAATTACAAATTTAAGTGTCTTTTTTCTTTGTGTGGATCCGTGATTATTTTTGTCCATTTGATCGATCTTATATGTTAAAAAAAATTATTATGTTAAATTGAATTTCTATATGTGAAAATGTTATCAAATGAGTATTGTAACAAAGGAATTGATATACCAATGAAAATTAGTTTGATTGTTATTTAAAAGTATTATACAATAAGATTTATTCTTTTTTATCTTTTTTGAGGGGGAAGTATGGTGTTATAAGAGCGAAAGAAGCCACTAGAGTTATATATAAGTTTGATTAAAATAAAACTTATATATAATTATGTATAAGTTCATATTTTATAGTTATCATTATATTTGAAATAAAAAAGGCAAATATATTATTAGTTTTGTGCATAGATTCATTGTGATTTTTTTATCATTCATCAACTTAATTAGCATTGTTCATTGTGTTTTTCAAGGTTATTTTCAAAATTAACATTTTTGTGTTTGGACTATTTTTGACATGTTTTTGTTTAGTCCAAAATATGTACAGAAAATTCTTTAATTTCATAAATTCCTCCTTAGCTTCCTTGCAAATTCTATTGATGTTACAAACTTCTACTATATATCTTACAAAATTTTACATGATAAATTTTTCACATCTTTTTCCGTTTATGAGAAAATTGAATTAGTTGTTAAATGAGAGAGACATAATTAATGACAAAGTGCTTCTTCATTCATTAAAAAAAAAGTATATTTTTTTTTTACACTCAGATAAATTATATAACTATTCATATAAGTAATTTTATAAATAATTTTAGATAAAGTAAAAAATTATTAATAATCTAACCGTTGTGATTGTCAATGTGATTGATTGACAGTGTAAATTGTTTTACACTAATTGTGTATATAAATTAAATTAAAAAATAATATAAAATATAAAATATAGAATAAATAATCTATTATGTTAAAAATAACAAAGTTAATGATAATTGAATTGAGTTTAACATTTTTTTTCTTTTAATTACCAGGCGTATTTTGAATTTATAGATGAGTCCCCATCACCAATGAAAGAAGGGAGGGTTATATTTTATGATGTTAGTAATGAAAATGGTGAGGTTGAAGATGCAAGTAAAGGGTCATTCTTTACCTTTAAAGGAAGTTGTTTGAATGAATTGAAGGAAAAGTTGATGGAGGAAACTGGACTTAATCGTTTTCTTGTTTGTTGTCGAAATCCATTGAATGCTAAACTTTATCCCCTTCTTTTGCATCTTCCTCCTAACAATATTGACATGCATGTTGTTGTGGTTCCTTCCCCAGGTAAGCTTTTTTTAAAAAAAAAATTGGTAAAAACTTCGTATTCTAAAATTTTGTTGAATATAATATTTAATTATTTGATGCCACGTTAGTTTTTAAATAAATTTAAACTTTGGAATAATTTCTTTATAATTTATATAACACATAACTAATAAAAATACATATCACTATTAGATTATATTAGATTATATATGAATATATGTAGGTAATACTGACATTAAGTTTTGTATAATTATGTTTTAATTAGTTAACTAAATATTAGCGACATGGATTAAAAATTTCTAAAAATATTGATGATAAATTTGATAGACCAAAATATTCTAGAAAAATCAAAGGATAAATTTCAGAGACTAAAAATAAATAAAATATCTATATTTGCATTACTATGGACTTCATTTCATTCTCATAATAATAAAAGTCTAATTTTCCTCCTGCTTATGATTTTGTCCTAACAAAAAAATATATATATCTTGTTGCAGCCAATGATGCCAAGAGTTCACAATCATGTAAGCTGTTTGATGTTAGTATGTACACTTATTAATGAAAACTTCAAGAGTGCTAATGAAGCAACTAATGAGACATTCAAACCACAAGGCACAAGGGCAAGCAAAAAGCAAAAAACTTTCAAGATTTTTTATGTAGTTGCAATTGGACTTAGCTATTTGAAATGTAATATGCAAATTGATGATTTTATTTTCTCTTAAGTTATTAACTAGGAATTATGTGTTGTTCTTGCCAGAACTAATTATTGGTATGACTCTATATAAAGTTACAATTTATGTGGATTATATTTCCTTCCTCAGGAAACAATTGTCAGTGTGCAAGAAGTAAGTTTCAATTAAAATGGTTTTCGTGATATAAAAAATATAGTAAAGTAGGAATTTAAACAGTCTTTCAAGTTGTATTAGATTTCAAAAAATGTTAAGTCAAATTATAAAATTGAATCAATGACAAGTAATAAATTAGATTGAGATCTTATATTTTTAAAGTAGATGAAACTTAGACTTACAAAATATATATTCGATTTAGCTTATTTTTTTCTTAATTGCAAGGAATCTATATTCATATTCATAGAGATACAAAGAGAGTGTGGGCAAAGAATTTTGTGACAAAAATACACATAATCTCAATTTTATTTCTAATTAATCTCAACAATTGATTATTTTTTTTTATAAATTTAATGATGTATAAAAGTAGTCAATTAGTGAACTACTTATTTGATGGTTCATTCTAGACTTCACTAGGTACTATCTATTGTGATCAATTTGGTAAATGGTTGGATCCTCCACTCATATCCAATATGATTTGGAGTTTAAGTTAAGAATTACACCCATTGGTAAGTTATAATAATATCAATAGCAAGTTAAGAATTACACCAAATGATTGGATCTTTCACTCACTATGTGATGTAATTTAATCATTTGGATCTTTCACTCACATATGTGATGTAATTTGAGATTAATACTTCTCTTTGACTTTGCATGAGCAATTGAACAAGTGTTTCTCCATGATATAAATTTGTGTTTTAAAAAAAAGTTTTGTTATTTGCTACACAAATTTGACATCAATTTTTTACAATAATTTAAATGGTTAACACGGTATAATTATATGATTAATTATATTTATTAAACGATTATGAATATAAAAATTGTCGCAATTTATTAATTATCATTAAAAATTTTACATGAAAAATTTAACCTCACGATATAAATATTAGTTTATAAATATTTTTATGGTCCAAAATTACCTTCTTCATTATTTTTTATTCTCTTTTATTATTATTATTGTGTTTAGTCCTTGATTTGTTTGATTTTATGTATTATTACGATACTTATTTGATCTAAATTGACCAATTAATTTTAATTTATTATAAATCAATTAATAATTTTTAAACTGTCGTATATCTAAATAATGTCAATTTGTTCGCAAAATTCTTACTTTTTAATTTTAATCACTTAGAATTTGTGTTGTTGACAGTCCAAATTAGTTCATGACTTTGTAAAAAAACTCAAACAAAAAGTCTCTAAAATATTATATTTCAAAATAAATTTTGTGAAATACTGTTACTTAGTTAAATTAGTCACTTTTTGCATTTGCATTTGCATTTGGGATGAGAAGAGAAACAGAGCATATCCATGGCAGCCGTTATACCCGTCATGTGTCGGTCTCAGCATAACACAGCAACCAAATGCTTCACTTTCTGTCTAGGGTTTTCCTCTCCTCTTTTTCTTATCAATCCTCATAAACTCACAAACCTTTTCTTCACCCCTTCCAAAAGGACCTGCACTACCCATGTCATTTCTCAAACTACAAAGGTATCTTTCATTTTTCCTTTCTTCATTATTATTATGTTCACTTCATTTAGATAAATTTCTATTTTTTTTTTGTTTTACATTAATTGGTATGAGTCAAGTTTGTATTTGTTTTCACTATGTTTCAATTTAAGTTTACAAACGTGATGTCATAGAATTTGAATCTTAGAGAGAGAAACTTCAGAAACATAGTTATCCAATGCAGGGGAAACAATCATAGGATGATAGGAGGAGTAATTGTTGTGTGTTGGGTTCCGCATTAACAAAATTGATTTTGTTTAAAGTGATTTGAATGTAACGTGGTTTATGTTTTGATAAGTTAAAGTGAGATAGACAATAAATTTGAACTTAAAAATCACATTTGGAGTAAAAGAAAATCAATTCCAAACATCACTCAAACATGTTAAAAATCAATTTTATGTGTATAGAATCACTTTTGTCTCTTCCTACTGTGAAAACAAACATGCGAGAAGTAGAAGAGATAATATTGTTTGTGCAAAATGGTAAAAAGTTGAAACTGAAGGTGCTATTGCAGCAAACATGATCATGCCGTGACATGTAAGTTTAAGTAAATTTCATATTGCAAACTCTAGTTTAGTTAATTGAGCCTGCCACATCTGATTCATGTTTGATACTTTTTTTCTCATACATACATTAGATGAAATGAAATTTGTTTGGTTGATAATAATCAAAACTACTTTTGAATTTATAGTTTTTGACAAGATTATGAGATTTATACCGTGGTATAACAAATATGAGGTGAAATAGTAAATGAAATTTCCCCAAAGAAAAAGCAACAACCTTGTTACTTTTGTGTTCACCAATATTTGAAGCCAAATCCGGATTAATGTTAAAATTCATTTAGCGTTGAAAAGTAATTTTGGTCTTAAATGTTTGCTGTGAATGATGAAATAAACATGCACTAACAATGTACTATTTTTGTTTTTTGTTCATTTATAGGAAGAGATGTTGGTAGTTGTCGGGGGCGGTGCAGCAGGGGTGTATGGAGCAATTCATGCTAAGACTATTGCACCCCACTTAAATGTGGTCATTATTGAGAAGGGAAAGCCTCTTTCCAAGGTCTGTGACTGTGTGATATATTCCACCTTTTGATTGCACGTGGAATGGATAACGCAATTTTGTTGTATTCAATGTTGCTATTTTCTGGTTCTCTTTTGTTTTGTTCTTCTTCTCATGGTTTCATTCGCAGGTGAAAATTTCTGGCGGAGGCCGGTGCAATGTGACAAATGGGCATTGTGCTGACAATTTGGTAATCCTACTTTCCATGCAATGCAAAAAACACATAAGTTTTTTCATGGCATAGTCTGTTAACTATCTTTTAATTGTAGCACAACAGAACAATATTCCTCTCTTGAACATACGATTCAACGCTGCAATTTCACCCGATTCTACCATTATCCTCATATGCGCTGACTCTAAATTGTTGAGTACAAGCAAAATTGCAAAATCATGCGTTTTTATGATTAAAACACAATTATGACTACCATGGTTTTATTTGGTTGTTTTGTTTGCTTAATACATGTCAACCTTCGCATCAGAGTAGGGTGGATGAACTAGTGGATTTTTTTGGGTGTGGCATGTGAGAAAAAAGTACCTCTAAAACATAAAGGGAAGTTCAATAGTGCTACAGTGCTGTATGGAAAAACTAACGAGAAAATAAAATAATGTTTTGTTCTATCACTTGTATAAGGTGGATGGATCAAAATAATGTTTTGGGTGTAACATTTGATAAAGAAAGTACCTCTCAAATTTTATGGAAAATTTTACGCACAACAATTTTTTATTGAAAAAACAAGTGCGCTTGGTGTTTAGTTCTGTCATTTTTATTATTGTTGATTACTTAATTTCAGTCATGTATATTATTAGTTAGGTTATGTTCTACTTGCATCTGATTGCTTTATTAGTCTTTACTGAAATAGTAATTCGTGTTTGGAAGATGATTAGTTCGTAGATTTTGGCAGAAAACTATCCAAGGGGTCACAAGGAACTGAGAGGATCTTTCTTTAATGTGCACGGTCCAGTGGATACCATGTCTTGGTTTTCGTCTCATGGGGTGGAACTGAAGGTTGTACTTTGAAAAGCCTCTCGTTAAACATTTCAGTTTCTAGTGTATGTTTCTGATTTATCTTACTATTGACTGCTTATAGATTGAGGATGATGGTAGAGCATTTCCCGTAAGCAATAGCTCTTCTTCGATAATTGATTGTCTCATGTCTGAAGTAAAGCAAAGGGGAGGTATGTTGATTTAGTAAGTAATGCTTTTGACTTCTTGCATAATGTGGATTCTGGTTCATGACACATTGTGTTTATAACATTATTGTCAATCGTGGATCGCAGAAGATATAGGGTTGTTCAAATCCTGCTACGCTATCATGCTATAGTGCTGCTATAATCGCTAAATAGCATACCGCAGAACAATAGCAGTTTGTTCAAATTCTGCTATGTTATAGCCCCGCTATAGCCGCAACTTGATAATATTGTTTTATAATAACTACCTGAGCATTCTGTAACTTGTTCCTTATGTGTTCATAAACCCTATCTGTGACCTGTCACTGTTACAACTATCTTTTTCTGAAGTTAAGTCGTGGTCTCTAGGTAAACTATTTTTGTAGCTGGTTCATTTTTCTACAGCCAAAATGTTATACACAATGGTATTATTGTTCCGTAGTTTAGGAATTACTTGTTAGATTTAAAATCCGAGTTAATTATCAGTTTTCTGTCCTATTTCATTTTTTCATGTATCTGAATAGTAAGTAGTTTTTTTTTTTTTTTTTTTTAATAATACATAGTTTGTGAATTGAAGTTCATTATTATCTACTCTTTACTATGTTGATTAGTTCTACATTGACACGAATTATCCATTTCACGAAATGGATAATTTGTTGACAACATTTGAAATGTTAAATTGCATAATCCCTATCAACATGAAATTCATTGATAAATTATTGGAAGTCATAAACATTCTTTTCATATCTGGACTTACAATGATGAACTTTCAAACTGTAAATTCTGAACTGTTTGTTCTCAATTAGTTTCTATGCAGACCAAAAAAAATGTAACTGCAGTGTCTGTGTTATCTGGTGGAAAATTCCTTCTTGAGATTAAGCAACTACCGGAAGGTTACGCAGAACATGTTGAAGCTGATTATCTATTGTTTGCTACTGGCAGTAACCGACAGGTTGTGGTCGATGATTAATTTATTTGAATTAAGATTCATGAACTATATCAAACTTTTTAAATCAGTTTCTTTTTGTCATAGGGTTATGCACTTGCATCTCAGCTTGGTCATTCAATTGTAGATCCAGTGCCGAGCTTGTTTACATTCAAAATTGACGACTTGCGTTTGAAGGAGTTATCTGGTGTTAAGTATCAACCTTTGAAACTCTTGCATTCTAATTTGAAGAAACTTTCAAGTTCTAGTCTTTCTACACTTCTTTTGGACATAGCAATATTTCTGTATAGCTCTTTTCTGTAAAAGCATGTCTGTCTTAACTTTATTGTCTTAACGCGAGTTGCCATAATTTATTTGTGAATGATTGATAGAGGATAGGGCTGATAAGCCGTCGGTTTCGGTCATTTAATGGTCCCAAAAATCAATCTTTGAATAACCAAGAAAGTTAGTAGGTTTCGAGTTTAGGGGTTGACAATTTAAACTCGTTATTAGGACCGGTGATTATATAATTGTTTCATATTAACTGAAGTTTCTTTTCTTCTTCTTCTTCTTCTTCATATTTTCTTACTTAATTGTCACAGGTTACATTCCCTAAAGTTAAAGTGAGACTAAAATTGGACAGTCTCCAAAAGAATATGCCTCAGCTTACACAGGTATGGTTGCTTTGTCGTTGCTACATTCAAATAGTGAATAACATTTTATGCATAATATTTTGAAATTCTACTAGGTTGGTCCCATGTTAGTTACACACTGGGGACTCAGCGGGCCGGCTGTTCTTCGGTTGTCTGCTTGGGCTGCTCGCTATCTGTTTAGTTCAGGTTACAAAGGTAAGCGAAAGTTTTTTTCCCTTCCTGTGTTTGGAATCTCTAGAATCATTATGGAATTGAAATGAATTCTTGTATGAAACTGGTTTCGAATTATATGAGTTTGTTTAAGACTTCAATAAATTTCCAAATCATTGTGTGCTATAAATTATTTCAATTCAACTATGGATTTGTAACTTTTGTTAGGATTTATAAATTATTTCAATTAAACTAAATTCTTTTTCAATTTTAAAGTCTTCCATTGGATTGTTTTTGTTGAAGTTGTGGGATTTTAGAGAAAAGGAGGAGAGAAAATAATAAGGGTTTGAATATTATTGATAATAGCTTAATGCTGAATTTGATTACAATAGACTCAATACTAATCTCTATTTATAGAGAAACATAGACTAAATCCTAAATTAGGAATAAATCATAATAATAATAAGAGATATTCTAAGATTCTCTATGATTATAAATTGATCATAGAAAATAACTCAAGATACTCTAATATAATATAAAAGATATTATAAGATATTTTCTAATATTCCAACAGTTTTCATGGTCCCTTTTTTTCTCTTACAAATATTTTGATCATTTTGATGCAGGTAAGCTTATTGTGGATTTTATTCCTGATGTGCATGTGGAAAGTTTGAAGACCGTTCTTTCCCGTCACAAGCTTCAATTTTCGGTATATTATGCAAAAAAATTATAATATATTTTGCTTAATAAATCCTTTAATAACACTGGTTTTATTTTTGTGTGGATTTTATGTGATACTAAAACAAAAATCTTGTTTTGTCTTTATAGTTGGAATGTATAATGAGTCCACAAAATGGAATTGCATTCTCTATGTCTCTGTCTAATATCTTTGGTCGGTTTGGTATGGAGTTGTATCTTGCTAAAACAATTTTCCATTTCACAATTTGTTACTTTAGTTCAGAAGCTAGCATTAAATTTCAACTGTACAAAAATTGATCATAGACTATTACTTGTAAATTTCAACTGTGATGTCATTCACTTTAAGATTGCGACCAATCGTGTTTGGAATGATTGCAATTTGAATATGCTGTTTTGTTTATGCCTTTGCAGAAACAAAAAGTGCTCAACTCGTGTCCTCCTGAATTTGGAATGTCAAAAAGATTTTGGAGCTATGTGTTGGAACGGCAGGTTTTATAACTATTTCTAATTTTTTAATGTGTACATTGTAATTGTTGAGAATCTCGCATCAGATGAAATAGAGTTTGAAAATGAGTTTATAAGTTAGAAGCATCTCTCATCATACAAGTCAGTTTGGTAAAAGTTGAGTTAGGTCCAACCCTGGTATCAAAGTCTATTCAAGATCTGTTGGACTACCAATGTCAGGCCACTCAAGTAAACACCAGATGCCAAATTTTGGGCGTGAGGCGTGAGGCGTGTGTGTTGAGAGTTTCACATTAGATCAAATATGGTCGGATAAGTGTTTATAAGTGGGAGGCATCCCTCATCGTGCATAGCGGTTTTGTAGGGTTAAATTAGGCCCAAACCAATAGTATCAGATCCTACCCAAGATCCGTCGGGCGACTCAGGTCAGTACCAAGGGTGTGTGTTAAGAGTTCTACATTGAATAAGATATGACCTGGAATATTGTTTATACGTGAGAGACATCATTTACCTTTCAAAGTAGTTTTGTAGGATTGAGTTAAGCACTCTAAGATCTAAGAGTGATGAAAAGAAAAATTCTTTACTAACTATATAAAGATACTATTTCATATGCAGGGTGTAAGTGGAGATATCTTATGGGCCTCAATTTCAAATAGTTCATTGATGTCCATTGGTTCTTTGCTAAAGGACTGCACATTTGAAATTACAGGCAAAGTAAGATTTCCTAAAATTATTTAGTATTTATTTTGTGAAGTATCATTGGTATAATAACATATTTTCTATTTTGTGCTAATAAAGGGTCCATTCAAAGATGAATTTGTCACTGCTGGTGGTGTTCCTTTATCTGAGGTTCTTTCTTTCTCACTATTTATCCCCTTACCTTTCCATTGGTTAGAAATATCATTCAAATATGTTTTTTTGTTGTTGAAGATTTCACTTAATACAATGAAAAGCAAAATTTGTTCAAATCTGTTCTTTGCTGGAGAGGTAACTTAAACTTGTGTTTTTTTATTTGAATTTTTGGAGAAGCATCTATAACTCTATGATGATGGTGATCTAATTGATGTCTCTGTTGCAGATACTGAATGTTGATGGGGTAACTGGTGGTTTCAATTTTCAGGTATAATACACGTGACTATAATAATGCAGTCTTCTTTGACAAATGGGTGTTAACCAATTATTATCTCAATTTCCATAGTTATTCATAATATAATCTTGTATATGTCATATTCTTGGGTGTGTGTTATTAGCATGGATAATATTATGCTTGTCGCATACTCCCTCTAGAATGAATATAAGCAAAAATAATAACTGAAAAGTTGATGTATCTGATCTTAAATTAAGACTAGATACCACAACTTTTTAGTTACCATTTTTGTTTATATTTCATTTTAGAGTAGTATTATTTTTTATGTTACATTGGCCCCCTTAAACTTTACATGGTCCTCTTAAACTTCAACTGTCATTAGATATTCTAGTTGTGCAATTTCGTGTTTACATATTTCTGTAAGATGGCATAAGATCTATATGTTGGTTATATAGCATAAGCTCTTTGGTAGAGAGAGATACATGTGAATTTCATCCAAAAAAGACGGTGATGCTTATTTTGTAGAAATATAATAACTTTAGTGTTACATTGAAAGGTCAATGTATTGTTTTCAAATACATGAAATTTAACGGCCTTCATTTATAGGAAAATACTAAACAGAAATAACTGTGTGATTTGTAGTTATGAAATATAGTGGGCTTTCATTTATAGGAAAATACTAGTCATATATAATGGTGTGATTTTGTATTTTGTAGCAAAACGAGATAATTTTATGTGTAATTAATAAAATAAATATTTGTTAAAAAATTAATATAAAAAATAAGAATCGTTAATGATTAGTCAACAAAAATTAATCAGAATATAACTCATACTCTTGTGAGTTCAAAACTCGCTATTAATGTGAGGACTTAGGTATTGGGTAATCCTTAAGTATCTCTGCATACGTTGTTTGATCTTTGAAGTCTACTCAAACTTTGGTGAGTCTTGAAATTTTAATTCAACTAAACTTTCAACAACAACTAAAACTTATCCTATTAATTACAATTAACTATATCAAATTTTTACCCAAACCATTGATCTCAAGATCATTTCTGGTAGTAATAGTTTTTCTAGATCTTCCTCTATATTGGTCAATTGAATAACGGAAAAAAGTAAGTCACCCAAACTATGTTAAAATAAAAGAAGGAATATTTAAACACTATAATTAAGCATAATTTGAGGGTCCAGTTTTTCCATGAACCACTAGTTCATTAATTCTACTAATTGATTGATGGTGTATTCAAGACTTAAGAGCTTCATCCATTTTCCTTTGTTGTATACAGAATGCTTGGTCGGGAGGATTTATTGCAGGAACCACTATTGGTGGATTAGCACTTGGCACTTGTGTATAGGTTCAAAGTGAAAATTGATTTGTAATCTTTTCTAGATGGGTGGTATTGGAGTTGCATCATGCTTTTTTGGGCCAACTTGGTTTTTCCTTTATGAAACAAAGTATATTTATATTATTCTTTTTGGATGTACTTTTCATTTTTTTTCCTAATCATGAACAGTATAGTGGATGATATTTTAAATATGAAGTGTTATTATTGTTAGTGATTTTATCAATTATTGGCTTTCTAATATGCGTTCACTCGTTTTTTACTTAGTGTAAATCAGTAATATGTACCTTTTTTGTCTTGGACAAAAGAAATTTAATTATCTGTTTTAGAAATCAATGAGAAGTAAAGACATAATTTATATTTTTTAATTTATTTTCTCCCATTGTCATTTAAAATGAATTGATAAAATTATTATTCTTCAATTTTATTTATTTAAAATGGTTAAGAGATATTTTTTTGTCCAAATAAAAAGGTATACGTGTAGATTAACAACCTGCACGACTTTTAAATGGTAGTAAATAAAATCAAACTTATAAAATTATCTTTCAATTTTACTTATTTAAAATAGTAAAGAGTTTCTTTTTAAGTTTAAGTTTTCCTTATTTTTCTCGTTTGCCAATTTAGATTTTTGTTGTATCTTTAATTAAGGTAAATTTTGTAACATATTATATACATAAATTTTCTAAAAGTAATAAACGATTTGGTTTAGGCGGCGGAGTGTATAATTAGGACACGGAAATAGGGTGATAGTGTATAATTAGAGTTTAATTAATACGCAATGTCATCGTATAAAAGTTGTAGAAATATTTTATGAACAAAAAAATAATATTTGTGAGATATAATTAGATATATTATAAATTTTTTAACACTAGTAATGCGTAGATATTAAATTCACAATCTATAACATATTTGGTAACTTCTGATTTAACACTAAAATTTTGAATAAAAATATCTAGCAAAAAATTATTAAATGGTAAGTATTAAAATACTAATTTGATTTTAACCCTTCTCATGTTGGTTGCATGCAGACATAATTTAAAACAATTTCAAGATGAATTGTGATCAACATGTCAATTAAACTAGTCATCATACATATATACTTCATTCTCTAAATAAAGTTTTATAAGATGG
>JBBPBR010000008.1:1640110-1667837 GCA_037974775.1 Cicer pinnatifidum
TATTATACCATTTTTTTTCTTCGATTAAGTAAGCTAACAGTAGAACTAAATCAATCAGTAGATATATAAGTTTTGTACCATACATTAAGAAAAGATGTACCATACGTTAACTAATACAAATAATTTCATTACAAAACAAAAATGGTGCAATATTTTGAGTTAGTAGACAAATTGATATATGAAATTATGAACGCCAATTTAATTAATTTTTAAATTTTACAATTAAAAAAATATATTTATAAAATTATAAAATATTAATTAAAATAGTATCTTAACACACTTTTATTTTTGAATAATTTAATGTGACACTATAATTAGATATATAATGTGATCTAACATCAATTTTATCTTATTTATAACAAATTTATAAATAAATTTATATTATCTAATGATTAAATTTGTAAATAAATATAATTGTGTAAACTGATTATTAACAAATGAATATCATAAATTAATTGATGAACAATATTTTTTGTTGGCACTTATAAAAAAAAAAAATCAATTTGTTTATTTTCCCTTTCACCTGAAGTTGTGTCTACTTTACGACTCGGTTTTCCGCTGTAAACTTCACTAACAATTTATTTATTATATATTCATATGAATCTCAGTAGTAATAGTCGCATTCTTTCTTTACTCAAACAGTTTCCGTCATTTTCTCGCTTCCTACTCACGTGTTTCATTTTCTCTACCGTAAAGTGCGGTGATTCAGTTAAGCCGATTCAGTTCCGTTACTTGCTAATTTCTAGCGTTCGCGCCATTTGACTGAAGAAAAAAAAAACACCGAAAGTTGTTGGAACTCAAACGCAAAAGCTAAAAGCGATAATCACATAGTCGAAAGAGAGAGTAAGTAATTCCGTTCGAGAGATCATGGCGGTTACCGAGAAAATCAAAATCGGCGTCTGTGTTATGGAAAAGAAGGTGAAATGTGGCTCCGAGGTTCTCTCTTCTTTGCTCTTCGTCATCCACCGTTTCTTCTTTTTCACTCTCTCTGTGTTTTTTTTTTTTTTGCGTTTTGAGTTTTTGGTAATGGAGGATAGAAGCGGAGTTGAAATTCAAAGGAATGCATGATCCATATAACACTCACACTTCATATCGAAGAAGTGTATGTATCTTATGTGTCGGTATCAGGTGTCGATATCAGAATGTGTAGCACCGATACTTCTTATGAACAAATTGATAATATCCAATTTTCTAAAATTATTATCAGTGTCCGATATCTGTATCATTATTTGTGCTTCGTAGATGTGATGAGGTGTGTATAAATGTGAGACACCAACAAGACACTTAGGCAATTGCGACGTATCTAATTATCTTTAATCACTTTTATTTTTTTAAATTATTACTAGTATCGTGTTTTTTTAAATTATAATCGGTTTCTAGTGCAGTCAGTGTTTGGAATTTGTACTTGTATGAGTGGTTCTTAGTGTGTGATACAGTGGCTATGTAGCATCTATATAGTAGTGACACTTCATGTAGAAGATGTGTATGTATCCTATGTGTCGGTATTTGGTATCAGACACATGTTGGCGTTAGACTCAATAGTTCTGATACTTCTGAATAAAAAGTGTGTCGTAATTCATTTTCTCAAATTATCACGGTGACGCAGATGCAATACAAATATATATGACTTTTATTTTCTCCAATTATTACGGGTCTCTATATCTTCTCAAATTATTACGGTCTCTATATCATAATATGAGTGCTTGATATAGTATGTGATTCAGTAGCTCTGTTTTTCGTGTTTTTAATTCTTGAACTGTGTTTTTGCAGGTTTTTTCGGCGCCTATGGGACAGATATTTGACAGGTTACAAGCGTTTGGAGAATTTGAGGTGAGTTGAATGTGTTTGATTTTCGTCTTTCATTCAAGTTCTGTTTTGTCTCTGTTGTGTAGATTTGGGGTTTTGGATTGCGCTGGTTCATGAATGAATCTACTAGAAATTGTAGAATTTGGAATTTTTTATTATTTCATTTCTTTTATAATAATGCATAAAAACAAAAATATTATGATAGTTAGTCGGTGCTTGATTTTTTGTTTATATAACTTTTAATTTTTTTAGTTATTACAAAGTGATAGTAATGTTGTAATTCTTGTTATATAATTTAATAATGTTGTATTTCTCTTAACTACTAATGTTTTCTTACAAGAAACTAATAATGTTTTTATTGAGTAGATTAAGTTTATGAAATTTCACAAAATTTGATAACTATTAAATATTTCATCAGATAACTTTAAATTAGCATGTAATAAAGTAGGTGCCTATTATAAAATTTCATAACTACCATGTTTAATTTATCTAATCTGACATTTTGTATGCATGATCATAAAGTAATGTGTTAATATTCAAAGGTTGAATTGATATAGACATATATATTTGTTTTGTTACAGAAATAGTAGAGTTGGTTGGCCCGTTTAGTTGTGAGTTCCATTTTTTCCAATATATTTCTTGTTGATTTATTTCTCTTGATATTTTGTATTATTTATAGGTCATACATTTTGGGGACAAGGTGATCCTTGAAGATCCAATAGAGAGGTACTATAGTTGATTTCAATTGCTGGAAACATTTTTTAACTACTAATTTTGAACAACAACTCTGCTTAACTAGCTTGCAGCTCCAATTTAAATATTTTTACTCACTTCTAAATTTGCTTCTCAAAAGTTTTATGCCTTCCATTATAAGCCAAGGAATATTTGAGTGATAGTGGAATTATTTTATTTTTGTCAATGTCCTTTCAGTAATAAGTTTAAATAATGTTGTTTCAGCTGGCCTGTATGCGATTGTTTGATTGCTTTCTATTCCTCTGGATATCCCCTCGAAAAGGCTGAGGCATATGCTGCTTTAAGGAAGTAAGCTTGTTTACAAAATTTAGTTGATTTGCATGTCGTAATTCCATTTAGTAATCAGCTTATATAGGATAAGTTAATAAAAAATACTGGATTTGTGGACGAGAGAGTTAAGGAATATTGAGTAATTTTTGTACTGTACTTTTAGTGATATGCACACCCTAATTGTGTTTACAACATACAATCTCCAACATACAGTCATCTCACTCATATACAATAACTATCACCTAAACTTTTAGTGAAGCTCCATGATTCTGGTCTATCTTCTTAGCTCACAGCCTCACATCAACAAGATTGTGTAATTATAAAACATTCCGGTAACACTTATAGGCTCATGGTCAAATACTGATAGGAACCCAAAATTTGCAGTACAAATTAATGGAAGAAAAGAACAATTCAGCAGCAATGAACAAGAAGTGTGTAATATTACCGAAATTAAGAAATTACAGAATTTCTTAAGATAATCTCTCCGCTCTTAGTATATCCCTTTATTTTTTGTTGTGTTTTCATTTTGAATATTTGGATGCAAGAGTTTATAGATCAATCTAAAAACTACTTATGCACTGTAATTCAGACCTTTCCTAATAAATGAACTGGAGCCCCAACATCTTCTTCATGACCGAAGGAAAGTATATGAGGTAAGTGAGATACATACTTTTTTTGTGCTTTAAATTCCATGCTTAAATAAATTATGACAGCCATTTGTTTTGCTTAAATATTCTTAATGTGCTATGTGGTTGTAGCTGGTAAACGATAACTCTGGTTCACATGAAACGAATATTTCCTTTTTCTTCAAGGGTCTGGCTTGGTTTTTGAATTGTGTCGTGACCTTGATCCCATGAGTTATAAGACCGATTATTATGTTTAGTTTCAAGTGTTGCAAAGAGGAGGGAAAAAATACTATTATAAAGCTATCTTGGTCTTGGATTACCTGCTTATTAAAGTTTTCTTGGTCTTGGACTATTTTGTTTGTCATTTCTGTCCCAACCCCCTCCTCCCAGGATGTTCATCTAAACATGGTGAAAATATTATTTCTGTTCATTATTGTTAATTGTGAATGTAAGACAAATTACTTTCAAAATGCTTTATGCTATTTATTTCCTGATATATAACATTTTTTTATCATGTTTGATTTTGGGCTTCAAGCATCTCGAATTGTTTGGAATCCCTGTTCCAAAATATGCCCTTGTAATTAGGGAAGTGCCGGACGAAGAACTGGATTACTTTATTGAGGAAGAAGATTTTGTTGAAGTTCATGGCATGCGCTTTTGGAAGCCATTTGTGGAGAAGCCTGTCGATGGTAAGCTTGTTTAATTTTAATTTTAACCCGTTTTCATTTGTTTTGTTCAAAGCCTACCCTATGGACATTACATTGGTTTGTTTCTGAGAACAACTTTTTGTGAGGATAATTCTTTTTGCCTTCATTTTTTTATGGAGCACAAATGTCAACAGAAGATATGGAGATTTAAGATGCAAAATATTCAGAAAATATACATAAAATAAAAATATTACTACACAGCTAACACGGACACTGATTTAATATTCCAATTTAAGCACAGGCAATTAGAAATAGATAGCATTCATATACAATGGCTGAAATGGGGTGTGATGTAAATATTTGTTCATCATTGTGTTGTCTAGTATGCAAGACCTAGAAAAATGATAATATAGTTTCTAATTGACTATTGCATCTGTACGTTTACATGGCTTGAAATATGGGAAGTCAACTACATGACTGCATATCATTACCAAATTTTATGTAGAGTAAAATAAATATCAGGTAATTGAATACTATGTAGAGTCTAAATATATTACTAAAATAAAGCCAATCTATCATTTGTGTCACCGTGTGATGTGTATAAACCCAAGTACATTTGTTATATAGGAAACCTCAAATCTTTACATCCATCACATGAGTCCTATGCAGCCGTTCCATTTTAGAGATTTGTGCTGGTCTTACAAGCTTTGATGCAATTGGTTAATTGTTTTCCCTATATATTGATTAATTGTGTTCCATGGTATAAAATTGTTTTGGCTTCAACTATGATTATTTGTATCCATGTTATTAATTGTGCCTTTGTTTAAAAAATATTTTAGAGGAAGGAAAACTTTAATATAGTGTTAGGTTGGGGAATGGAGGGGAGGGATTTTTTAAATTTTACTTGTTTGGTTTTACTTTTTTGGAGGGAATGAGAGGAGAGAAAAGACGAGTTTTTAAAATGTTACATGGATTAACTAAAATATCCTTACATAAGATGTAATAATAAAGTTTATAAGGTATAAAAAGTAAATTTGGCCTTCCCATCCCTTATGAACTAAGTAGAGTGTGTATTTTTCCTCTCAACCAAACAAAATATCTAACTAAATCCCTCTCCTTCCCCCATTTGAACCAATTAGACACTGAAGAACTACTGAAATAACCTTTCCTATATCTTGATTTTGAACAAAACACTACGGGTTGTTTGGTCGATGTAGCTTATTAACCTAGTGAGAAAAGGTTATTATTGTTTTTGGTGAAATGAAAATTTAAGATTCTTCTGTCTTGCTCTGCCTTTTACTGTTTTGTTATAACAACAGGGCTTTAGGTGAACTGGATATATGAATCTTAGATACATGATGGTATGCAGGTTGAAACCATTTGTAGTATGCTTATCCTACTTGTTTTGCCATAACTTCATATTACATTGGCATTTACATATAAAATGCTTAAGTGAGTTTTGTTATTGCAGAATAAAGTCAGTTATAGTTTCTTTTCGAACCATATATTAAATGAATGGAAGTTATATTCTCCAAGATGCCCTTATTCTGCAAATATTTGGATTTTACATGCATACCCGATTGGAATATATTTTCTCAAATATGTTAGTAACTGTTATTTTTGTGCCTTTGTGAAGCTGATAACCACAGTATAATGATATATTATCCGAGTTCAGCAGGTGGAGGTATGAAGGAATTATTCAGGAAGGTGAGCTTTAGGCTGAAAATTCACTCTCCATAAGTAGGTGGGTTATGAATGTAATATTTTTTCTAACAGATTTGTTGAAAAGGTTCTGACTAGGCTGTTTGGGTTTGGTTACCTTCATATTTGATAAACAGAAGGGTTAGCTTTACTCAATCTAATAACTTAATAAGCACCAACCTTTTGTAATATTAAATGGATGAAGTTAACTTTGGTCATAGTATTCTTGTTTTATCTCCAGTGAATATTGCAATACAATCTTTAAAAATCATATATCCTTTGTTATGCAAATCAATAACATTTATCGGCCTTCTCCTAAAAACATGAGTTTTGGGACAATTTATTGTTCAACGCACTTTTTTTTATCTGGGTTCCTTTCTTTCTTTTATGAGTCATGACTGAAATATATTTAATCAACTTGGTCTCTGTTTTGATGATACATAATCATAGGTTGGTAATAGGTCCAGTGAGTTCCATTCAGAGGTGCGAAGAGTGAGGCGTGAAGGTTCCTATATATATGAAGAATTTATGCCAACTGGAGGGACAGATGTTAAGGTTTGGCAGTTTTGAAATTTAGATTGTTTTATGTTATTTTTTTTATTTTGTTGTTACATGTATTTCAAATGTTTCTGAATACCTTAACCTTTATTAGAATGGTCTTTCTGAAGTTTGACAAATGACTGTAGGTGTATACAGTAGGTCCTGAATATGCTCATGCTGAGGCAAGGAAGTCTCCTGTTGTTGATGGTGTTGTTATGAGAAATCCTGATGGAAAAGAAGTAAGCATTTGTATTTGTATCTTCCTTTACATTATACTCTCCATTCTCTTGAATCTTACTGCATCTGGTTTGTCCTAGCCCATCCATTTAGCACTATTAGTTGATTCCAGGGAAGACTTGTGTCTTATCATCATCTTGGTTAAAGTTTTTCTGTTTTAAAGTTCTTTTTCTAATACAACTACTCCGTCTGTCCCAAAATAGTTGACCCATTTGTAAAAACAAATTGTCCCAAAATAACTACCCTTTCAATTTCCAATGCACTTATTTCTAATATTTAATTAATATTTCTTGCATCATTTCCAATACAATATCTTTTACTGTGCATTTATAACATTGATAATGCACCAATACAAACAAGGATAGTTTTGTAGAAGTAGTATTCTCTCTCTTTCATTTATACATTTTATTATTATGTGTGAAATGATCAAATGGCTTAATTATTTTGGGACGAAGGGAGTATTATATATTTTGGTTTCGACTGGTTGGTTACTTTTCTGTTTACTTTGAACAATAATCAATTTTTTCCGTATTACTGATCCATCCCTGTGTTGTAAATATGCTCAAAGTCCATCAAGTCAATAAAACTATTAGTGGTGCCTCTGTTGATGATTACCAACAGAATGTATTAATATTATTATTATTATTAATATTATTATTATTATTATTATTATTATTATTATTATTATTATTATTATTATTATTATTATTATTATTATTATTATTATTATTATTATTATTATTATTATTATTATTATTATTATTATTATTATTATTATTATTGTTGTTGTTGTTGTTGTTATTTGCTTAAGAAAAAAATCATTAAGACAGAAAATGATTATAAAAAAGTAGGAGGATAAGAAATCCCCCTTACCATATTAAAGAATTTAAAAATAAACAAAGAAAACAACAATGAAGAAAAGGTTCCTATCTCTCAAAACATCTATGAGTTGAACCCTATTTGGGAAGTTAACCTGATTCTCTCATTTAGACACAGAAATCACAAATTCAACAAAGCACGTTTATAATCTCATTTGGCAGATTAGATATCCAGTGTTACTAACTCCAGCTGAGAAAGAAATGGCGAGAAAGGTGTGCATTGCATTCAGGCAATCGGTATGTTATATGAATGTGATAACTGCATGATACAGTGCTATTTTATATTATGTGTGATTATCTTTTGAACAGGTTTTCTGGCTCATTATTTGTACAGTTTGTTGTAAATATATTATTCGATAGTGTAATTCTCTATATAGTTTTTATTTACCCATTAAGTAGGCCCATTTGGTTTATCATAATCTATTTAAACGGTTTAATGATAGTACTCTTGTTCCACTTTTTGAAATAATATTCAGAATATTATTCTCTAGTTCTACACAGTAAATCCATTTGTGTTCAATTTCTTGACTGGTCGGTAATCTTCGTGTTGAATTGAATATATTCTGTATTTTAAAACTTCTATTATATCTTCCGAATAGTCATATTTCAATTTCTCTTTTCACCTGTAACAGCTTTTCTTTGCTGCTTCTTTGCCTTATAACTGAAACTTGATCATTAGCTTAGAAAATATATCTTAATTCCTTTTGAAGACAACTAACCATCTTGGCATTAGTCAAAAAAAAAAAAAAAAAAAAACTAACCATCTTGGAAAGTCCTATCATGTATTTCATAATGTTTTGTAAAATGAATCTTGTTTCGTTTAATTCGAAAAATGAAGCTTCTTTGGATCTATCCTTGAGCTAAAAGAAAATAATTTATTTGCACCTCTTCATGACCGGCTATAGTTTTTCTTGTTGCCCCGCAGGTTTGTGGGTTTGATCTCTTGAGAAGTGAGGGACGCTCATATGTTTGTGATGTGAATGGATGGAGCTTTGTTAAAAACTCACACAAGTAACTCTTTGTAATTAGAATTTTTGGCAATTTGTTTTCTATATTGGCAGCATGGCTCAAAATACATTATTAGTTACTATCTTCTTGTTAATCATAACATCTTTCCCAAGGGAATTTTTTGAGTTGGGGATTTTATTGGGCCTTCTATCCATAACATATACTGGAAAGAAATGGTCTTAGATACTTGAAGAATGATAAGGCTAATAAGCGGAAACTTTGAATTATCAAGTTCTCTCTTTTCTCTCACAGTTTCGCTCTCGTATTCTTAATTCACTTCAAAGAAACTTTTGATACAAATTATCCTTTCTTTTAATATATCTGTTTTATGATGCATAGTTTGTTTGTCAACATTTTCATTTTCTTAAGATCACATTATTTTCTCCTGTTGCTATTAAAGGTATTATGATGATTCTGCCTGTGTGCTGCGGAAGATGTTGCTAGATGCAAAAGCTCCTCATCTTTCTTCAGTGATTCCACCTACTTTACCATGGAAAGTAAATGAGCTAGTGCAACCTTCAGAGGCACTAACTCGTCAGGGTAGTGGTATCAATGGCACTTTTGGACAATCTGAGGAACTACGATCTGTAATTGCTGTAATTCGGCAGTATGTTCTATTTCCTTTTTTATTCAATTAGTTAAATGTGATATTGTTACCTATATAGTCTTCTCTTTTGGCAGTGGTGATAGAACTCCTAAACAGAAGGTGAAGTTAAAGGTTACTGAGGAAAAGCTACTGAACTTAATTTTAAAATATAATGGTGGCCGACCAAGATCTGAGGTAACTCTGTTTTGAGGTGCTTCAGTACAGTTTATTAAATTGTATAGTAACTACTGAATTCTTAAGCCTCTGTGGATGATCTAATGTTCTTCTGTTTACAGACAAAACTTAAAACTGCTGTTCAGCTGCAAGATCTGTTAGATGCCACACGAACACTGGTTCCTCGCACTAGGTATTGTACCTGATTAGGCTTCAATATTGATCACATAAGTATCACATGCAACTCACCTTCAACTTCACACCCAAGATTAATCAAATATCATGTTGTGAATCTTGTGATTCAGTGATTGGTTTGCAACATTCTCAAAAGTATTATATGACTGTGTTACTCACTTTTAATTAGCGTGTTATGATGAGAGAAGGAAAGTAGAATCTACCTTTTCCCCCATGAAAGAAGAATGATACCCCATGAAAGAAGAATGATATTATTGAAGAGAAATACAAAGGCAGGAGACAAGATATTCTCTTAAAAGGAGACCAGAAGTGGAAAATATCATACACAATTTTGTTACCTTTTTTGCCATGTTTGGGTTCAAATGTATCCTCTTCTGCTTACATGTAATAGTTGCAACCATTTTTTTAGTCTATGCAATATATGTTAAGCTTTGAGTTTTGAGTTGATTATGTTTCTGTATTTATTTAGACCAGGTCTAGAAAGTGACAGTGAAGCTGAAGGTGTTGAGCATGCTGAAAAGCTTCGTCAAGTTAAAGCAGTTCTTGAGGAGGTTATTAATTCTCTTGACAGTATTTCTTCTGTAACACCATGATTATGTTTTGTATTATGAACCCACTAGTAACTAAAATTTAAAAATTTAAATTTTGTGGATCATAACTGTTAAAATATTATATTAGAATGTAAATAATTAGATTAGACGGGCTGTAAGTATTCCGGCCCGTTAGTATTATTGTAAATTAGTGTTGTTTAATACTCTTTGTCTATATAAAGAAATTCCGTTGTGTAGTTGAAACACACGAGTTATTCAATATGTCTCTCAATACTTTTCGTATTCATTATGGTATCAGAGCCTATTGAGAGACAACCGTAATCGTCAACTACATAATCCAAATTTACTAGATTGTCCTTTTGAATGTCAAACACTAAACTACCAACATTAAATGTTTTTTTATGAAAGTAAGGGTATATTAGAAATGCTAACATTAAATGAGTCAAAAATAGTTAACTTTTGCTTATAATAGTGACCAAGATTTGAGGCCATTTTTTTGCTTATAATAGTGACCAGAGGAGTAGTTTGTTAGCTGTGACATGCCAAACCATATATACTCCTGCATGTCCTTTTAAAGCCTGAATAATTGCAGTCTTGATATTTTTCGTTTTCATTAATAAGTCTTGAGTGGTTTGTTTGTTTGCCTTTTCTGCTCAATATCAGGGAGGACATTTCTCTGGCATATATAGGAAGGTTCAATTAAAGCCACTAAAGTGGGACAAAGTAACAAAAAGTGATGGTGAAGTTGAAGAACGGCCAGTTGAAGCTCTTATGGTTCTTAAATATGGTGGTGTTCTTACGCATGCTGGCAGAAAGCAGGTTTATGATAAGAGTCATATAAAAGAAAAATCTTTTCTATTCAGTTTGAGACTTGAGTTTGATTGTACTGCTATTTTGGTTGAGAATAAATAGTAAACTTTCATTTATAATCTTCTTTCTCAGTCATTCAAAAAACTTCCTTTTTTTTAGGCTGAAGAATTGGGAAGATATTTCCGAAATAAAATATATCCAGGTAAAATTCAAATATCTCTTCTTCAAGTAAATGTAGATTTGGGGTATAACAAATTCATTTTAAGATTTCCCTTTTTAGTAATCCAAAATTTTCATTTTTATCTTTAATGTTGAATTTATATATGAAGTGTCTACTTTGAAGTGGTAAATTTTCCCTTTTTAGTCTACTCTATTATTTATTTAATATATATTTCCTATTATACACATCTTTATATTTGTAATGTAAGGAGTTGTACCTGTGTATGTATTCAACAAAGTCTCTCATAATCCTACTCTTCTATATTCCCTAAGCAAGGTTGTGTTGTGCGGTATGTGAATGTGTACCTGATACCAATACAATAATGTTACAATGAAAAAACTGAGGGTATCAGTATATGTATTTTGGTCCATGTAATATATGTTACAGATACACACAGGATGTTACATTCTTATTGCATGAAGATCAACTAGGCAGTGGCCTCACTTTGTATACTGTATAACAAAGACAAACCACTGTGTGATTTAATAATCTTGCAGGAGAAGGTACAGGGCTTCTTCGACTCCATAGTACATACCGCCATGATCTTAAGATTTACAGCTCTGATGAGGGTCGTGTGCAGGTATGGCTTGAGTAGTACTCACCTTTCCTCCAAATCAAAAAAAGGCTATAAGTGGTTTTAATTAGTGGTTACTACATTTGTTATTTATTTCTTTTGTTCTATGTACGGACAATGTTATTAATAAACCTAATTTACCCTTTGGCATCATATGTAAATCATATTTTCATAGCCTGTGTTTACAGATGTCTGCAGCTGCTTTTGCCAAAGGTCTTCTTGACCTAGAAGGGCAGCTAACACCAATCCTGGTTTGTGTTTTTCCCCTGAAGAAAATAATTGATCTATTTGTCTTTTAGGTGGATATGTTTGAATGATTTGGTTATCTATTTTAAAGGTATCCCTTGTTAGCAAGGACTCCTCCATGTTGGATGGGCTTGAAAATGCAAGTATTGAAATGGATGAAGCCAAGGTTTGGTTTTACATTCCCTTTCTTCTAGATTTTAGCCATTTCAATGGTTGTGATTATGATTGGATTTGAGCATTTAAAAGATGGATGGATACTGGAAGCCATAATTGTTTTTCCCTCCTTTTTATTATCTATTAACTACTGCATTAAATCCTACAACCAACAAAATTGATCCAACTAATTTGAACATGATTTTATATTAATCAATATGTGCTCCAAAGAAGGTATATAGTATAGCTGGTTAGGGGAGAGTCATAATAGCAAACTCGAAATTGGTCAACATTTTTGTACATATTCCTTTTTTTCAACTTCATAAAACATTTTTTCCAGAATGTATTGGTGAACTTCATACCAAACTTTGTAATTTTACCCAAAAATTTATATGATGAGTTGCTTAACATGAAAATTGTTTTATTATTAAGCATGTTTTTTTAAGTATTAAAATCTATAACATATATGACTGGATGCCATAATATATATATATATATATATATATATATATATATATATATATATATATATATATATATATATATATATATATATATATATATATATATATATATATATATATATATATATATATATATATTGAAATGTTTGGAACACTGACACCTGTTATTTTACTAATGGTCCATAATGTAATTCTTAGGCTCGATTGAATGAAATTATCACGTCCAGTGCAAACGCAGTTGATACCAATGGATCACAGGAATTTCCTTGGATGGTTGATGGGGCTGGATTGCCACCCAATGCATCGGAATTACTTCCAGAGTTGGTAAGTCTGTTAATCTAGCTTAGTTATAGTTCCTTAAACTTCTTTCACTGTAATTTGGAGGGAAGGCTAATGTACATTCTGTATTGTGGAAGTTTAATCTGATGCCGTGATTTGAGAATTTTCATTATTATGCTGTTCGATACTTGTTTATGCGTTCTTCAAAAAAAAAATACTTGTTTACGCCTTTATTGCATTAAACACAACTATTTCACAATAATTCCGTGTGATTGCTTTTTGAGTTTGGGTATGAAATCAAGATATTTCTAAGTTCCTGTATATCTTAATTCTTGATTGTGGAACATGGAAAAATTTTAAATTTTGCTACTTATAGGTTGATGTTAGTACTAAATTGTTTATGCTCTTAGAAAATGGGTTTGGCCTAAGTCAACCCTTACAAAACTGGCCGATAAGGTGAGGATGCTTGTATGTCTACCATTTATAAATAAATAACTCTGGACCATATCTAATCCGATGTGAGACTCCTAACATACACCCTCACGTCCAAGACTGCACATCTGGTACGCAACCCGAGTGACCCAACGATTCTTGGAAAATCTCCGACACTATCTCATCCATGTGGAACTCTCAAAATAAAAGAAGCACGACTTGGACCTCAAAAATTAAAATGGACAATGTCAAAGGGAGACATAGCTGTATTATTGACTATACTAGGGAAATTTTTCCTAATGTTTTGACTAAGCTGGCGTGATTCACACTCGAAGGACATCAAATGTAAAATATAAGAAACCAATATCTTTAACTTACCCAAACTTAATGACCCAAATGAAACGAATGAGATAAGGATACACAAAAATAGTACATATGGTGGATGAAGGAGGTTTAAGGCAATAGAGATGGTTCAAATTTTGTTCCAATCGTTTGTCTAGATTCTTTCCTTGTATAACGAAATATTCAGGATTAAATGTATGGAATTGTTTAGAGAGAACGAGTAAGTTGACTGAATGAAATTAAATTAAAGGGAGAACCAAGTTCAAATGAAAAATTTAGAAAATGTTGAGTGACAACTACTTAAGGGAAATAGTTTCCTATATTCCCTATTAATCCAGGACAGTGTTCTGTCCATCAGTTATTCCTTCCTAATTTTTTGTTCTTCTAGGTTTTTAATATTAACAAAATGTTGAATTGTTCTTGTTTAAATGCAAGTAAAGCTAGTCTAGCAAAATAGCTAAATCTTTCATTTATTTCTTGATTTGGCCTTTACCTAGGTAAAGCTGACTAAGAAGGTTACTGAACAAGTAAGATTACTTGCAAAGGATGAAGTTGAACAACTTACAGAAAGAAGCTTATATGATATAATTCCTCCTTATGACCAAGCGAAAGCCCTTGGCAAGACAAATATGGATGTTGACCGTATAGCTGCTGGATTACCTTGCGGTAGTGAGGGTTTTCTATTGATGTATGCCCGCTGGAAAAAGCTTGAAAGGGACTTGTATAATGAACGCAAGGAGTAAGCATTTCCATTGTTTGGTTTAATCTTGTCATTTTTCTTTTATTTGTTTTGTTGTTAGATACTCACATTGTTAAAAGAATGCCATAAAGATGAGTGAAAGATTTGTTACATGCATTGCCAAAATCACATCTAAATTATTGGAAACTGGCTATGAGAAGGTAAAACTCATCACATACCGGTAGGTTACAAATAAGTTGTTAGAATATTAGAAAATATCTTATAATATCTATTATATTATATTAGAGTATCTTTAGTTATTTCCTATGATCAATTTATAATCATAGAGATATTTTAAGACATCTCTCATTGTTATTATGTTTTTTTTCCTGATTTAGGATTGAGTCCATGTTTCTCTATAAATAGAGATAAGTATTGAGTTTTTTGCAATCAAGTTAGCATAAAACTATTATCGATAATATGCAAACCCTTATTATTTTCTCTCCTCCTTTTATCTAAAATCCCACAACTTTAACATGGTATCTAGAGCCTATTTTGATCCTCCTTGAACGATCTTGCCGTTGTTCCGCTTCCGAGTTCTCAAGCCATAGCAAAGCAAGCAGCTGAGTTGCTTCGGTCTTTGCAAATTTTAGGCCAAATGCTACCACATTTGTTGTGCTGGCAGAGATTTTTCCTGCTAGATTCCGATCTACATGCCATGAAATATCAACAACGGGGGAACTCAGAGCTGTAGTTGGTGCATTTGGGTTCTTGTATTTGGCACAAAACAAGGACAAGAGCAAAGCAGATGCAGGGTACCTAGCAGGTATTGTGGTGAAAAACTCTTTGCTTTTGTCAGGTGAGGTTAACATTTTGGGCTTCCTTTTCACTTTCTTGGTGCACAATTATTCTTTCTCTGACGATTCCAGATTTGCCCTTACTTTCCAATTTTGATCAACAAAAATATGTGTCCTTATTCAAACAGACGTTATCTCCTGTTTTGGATGCATTCTCTCACTCCATTGATCGATCATGGCTTCGTTTCGTTAGAGTCGCACTTCTTCTTCTTTGGTGTTTGTCATGCAATTTAGTTCTTAGTAATATATTATAACAGTGGCTTCTATTCCCACCGACTATCATTATGGAGGTGTCCTTTTTCCCACATATGAATCATATTAGTGATAACTTCTTCTTCTGTTGATGGTTATTCTGATGGTGTCTTTTATTTTCATGACTCATTTTATCTTGACAATTTGTCCCAGATGCAGTAGCCCCATCTTCGTCCCAAATGTACTGACCTTGCCTTTCTCTCCTTGAAGCATATTCAAGTTTAAATATTGATTTCGGTATTATTAGTTTAAAGTTTTCAAATGTAATTTTTTAGAAGAATAGAGCAAAACATTGTTTTCTTATAACAAGCTAAAGCTTAGCTTGAGGGGGAGTGTTAGAATATTAAAAAATATTTTTTAATATCTATTATATTATATTATATTATATTAGAATATCTTGAGTTATTTCTTAGTATCAATTTATAATCATAGAGATATTTTAAGATATCTCTCATTGTTATTATGATTCGTTTCTGATTTAGGATTGAGTTTATGTTTCTCTATAAATATAGATTAGTATTGAGTTTTTTGTAATCAAGTTAGCATAAAACTATTATAAATAATATTCAAACCCTTAGTATTTTCTCTCCTCCTTTTGTCTAAAATCCCAAACAACATAAGTCATTCACATCCTTTTTAATTTATAAGTGAAGACATAAAGTTTTCTTAAATCTTATATACATACATCTAATATTATACTATCTCAACTAAATTATAATTTTTTTCTTTTCAGTTGTGACTTGTAGGTTTGTAGCATATTAAACAACTGATAAAATGCTTTTAGTGAGAACTTATTTTTTTTCATTTGACAAAACATTAATAAAAGTTTGTAATTTCCATTGTCCAATAATTGCCATGACAATTTCATGAACTCCTGAATTCCCGTTCCTTACATGTTTGTTTGTGTAGTGGATTAGCAAGACCCACTGACAGTGTGTTTCTTGCACAGACGCTTTGATATCTCCCAAATTCCTGATGTTTATGATTCATGCAAGTAAGTTGCCTCTATTATCTTGTGTTTTAGTGATAATTTAGTAGCTGCTAGCCAACTCTACAATGTTTATGCAACATTACAAATGTGGAGATAGACTGTGATTCTTCACCAGAACTTAGTCATTGTATGGTGGAAATTGAATTGAAAATTGTTTTTATGGCTATCAATTTCTGGGTGCTTGTTTGTAGATTTCAAGGGGAAATCATGTAATCCAATATCTTTTGTTTCCTAGTGGTTATAGTACTATTGAACCTTTTTTTTCCTTTACTTTCCACCCCACCCTTCTTGGACTTTGTTTGCATCAGTTAAGCAGGAGCTTTGCTCATCTACATGTGACCAGACATTTTGTATGAATAAAAGCAAAAGAGGAATCAAGGCTTGTTGTCTTCGCTATATTCAATTTTGTGATGATACTTTTAAATTATTCAAGTTAAACCTTTGATGTCATTATAATAACAGCAACCTAGCCTTATAATAGACCGTCTAAATTTTAACTAGGCAAAAATCTAATGTGAAACTGAATTTTAGTTGACGAAAATTTATCTGTTGAGCTATCATCAACTGAAACACTTTAAACTTGTGTTTAATGCATCTGATCGTCAATATAGATATGTGAAAATTTTAAATTTGTTGAGAGTCTCACATTTGATGAGATATGTTCTGAAAATGTGAGACTGTCACCTTACAAGTCGATTTTGTAATTTTGAGTTAGACTCAACCCAAATTTTAAGATGATGTCAGAGCTTATCCAAAATCTATTAAGCCATCCTCTATCAGGTCACACTTTAGATGTCAAGTCCTAGGAGTGAGGAGGGAATGTTGAGAGCTGCACATTGGATGAGATGTGGTCTAAAAATGTGGTTATAAGTAGGAAGTATCTTTCACCTTTCAAGCCGATTTTGTAGAGTTGATTTAGGTCCAACCTAAATTTTAAGAAAACTAATCATCATTTCTATGAGCTTTAAGAAAATATTGGAGGTTTCATTTAAATTATGTAGTTTTTGGTCTTGTGTGATAAGTTAATACTGACCGACTTATTGCAGATATGATCTCTTGCATAATGCACATCTTAATCTTGAAGGGCTGAATGAGCTTTTCAAAGTTGCTCAGGTATATAGAAGTGTGTTATGGAAAATGCTTCTCAACTCAATATAAGACAGATATTAACAAGTCAACATTTGAATCCCTTTGATATCGTTTAAAATATAGTTTTTGATGACTTCTTGATGGTGACGATGGCATATCATTAGGCTGTGCAAATTTTATGTTGTGTAGCATTACTGATATTTTCACATCTAGTGAAATACACTCCCATTTTGGGTTATGTGGGTCAATGAGATTAGTTTCCATTTGGAACATACAAATTTCTTCGATGTGCCTCACTTGGAATTTTTGTAAAGATATTTACTTATATAGCGGCCCAGTGGGAGCACTGATCGCAATAAACCTATCTCAAGCAAACTCTGAACAGTGTTATTGGGCTTAGCCTTTTTGAAGTCACAACTAAAAGTATTGCCTGCACACTAAAAAAAACTACACGCACTACTATCCTCTATATATTTATCAACTATGGCTGATGAGTTCAGTTTCTGTGTTTGATTTCCTGATTACTCTTCCAATTTACTTGCAGGCACTTGCTGATGGTGTGATTCCTAATGAATATGGAATTAATCCAAAGCAGAAACTGAAGATTGGCTCAAAGGTAAACTCATGTTGTAAGAAAGGCATATGGTGAAACCATATGTTTCAACTACTCAATAGAGACCTTAAAGGCAAAAAATAAGATTAATTATAAATATTCTATCCATATTTACAAGATATGATATGATAAGATTGAAAAACTAATCCTAAGAGATAAACCAAGATATTCTAAGATAATATCAAGATATTATTTTATATTCTAACACTTAACATTTAGTATTTTCCTTCCGGTAATTAGAGAAATGCCTCAGAAAAGATTCACTTTTGCTTGCATGAGAGTTATAGCTATACCATGTTGCCGCACCTTGATTATAAGATTAATAGCCATGTGATTTCCTCAGTCATAATTTTTCAACTTCGATGACTGACATGTTACCATCCTATAAAAACCCAAAGAGTAGTAAAACAATCACCTTGTGAAATAAAAGTTCTTAAAATGTATGCAGGGTAAGGAACTTCTATAACTTTGTATTTAGTTTCAAGCAAATAATGTAATATAGTATTACTATTAAATGCATTGTTTCAACCTACGTATTTAAAACTATGGCCACCTGCTTAATTTGTTTTTACTGTTTCAATTCAGATAGCTCGTCGTTTATTGGGAAAAATTTTAATTGATGTGAGGAACACTAGAGAGGAAGCAATTAGTGTTGCCGAGCTAAAGAATAACCAAGACCATGCATTAATTGAAAATGAAGATACAGAGGCCAAGTCAAAAAACTCCCATAAAAATGATGAAATACGAAAATCCAGCACTACGAGTGATACATCAATGGATAAGGATGATGATGATGATGATAAAGAGCCCAAATATCGTTTAGATCCAAAGTAAATATCTGGTCATAGGTTTTTTTCTTAATATTATTATATGCTCTATTGTAATCTATTTATTTTCCACCAGGTATGCAAATGTGAAGACACCTGAACGTCATGTGCGAACGCGCCTATACTTCACATCAGTGAGTGTTGTATTGTGTTATAAACCTTGTGAGGATATTTACTACTCTACAGTCCCCTCCTGTGAGTGATTTTAACTAGGGTAAAATAATACAAATATTTTCATTTTACGAATAAAAAACCGTTGAACTGATTTTTTGAATCAGCAAGTTTATACTCACTTTGAACATTGGTAACTAGTAGAGTGTTACCAAGAATTCTGTTGAAATTTTCTCAATATAGATATATCGGGTTGGTTGGGGACTTGGTATTTAAAAATTGAAATCCTTTTCATCTTGTTTTTGGCAAAATAAGAATTTTATTGTTTCGTACCGATCAATCAAATGATATTAGTATAACTTGCTTCTGTAAATATGCTGAACTATACTGCATTTAGCCTTAGTTCAAATTTACTTTATATATAGAAATTCATCAGGATTAGAAGGCTATACTTTTATCAATATTAATTTTCAACTAATTATATTTTGATAATATTGACGCATGCTGGCTGTTTAGGTATATATCATCACTTTCGGGTCTCCATATAACAGCTTAAGCTTTTGGGAGAGTTAGTATTGTCATGGTACCAAAAGCATGATTACCAAGTGATCGGTTCTTACTGCCCGCAATCTTCATAATTAATTTTAAAATTCTCTTAGAATTTGGGTAGGGCTAACTCAACCCTACAAAACCGGATTCTAAGGATTGCCCAAACTTTATAAGCACTACATTGGTCATATCTCTGGTCAATGTGCACTCTCAACAATTTCAATATTATTAGAATTTGGGTTTGGGCATAACTCAGTCCCAAAAGCCAGCTCATGAGGTGAGGGTTGCCCTCACTTATAACCACTACTTTAGTCCATCATCACTTGTCAACATGGGATCTGACTCTTAGGATTGAACATATGGAGCGTGATGTTTGCAAGACTGAACATTTGTGAGTGGCTCGGTATTGGGTGATCCTATAATAGATCTGGGATAGGCTCTGATACCATTTTAGAATTTGATTGGGCTTAACTCAACCCCAAATTCTATCTCATAGGTAGGATAAGATTTGATAGCCTATTAGAATTTGGATTTCGGTCTAACACAACCTGAAAAGCTAGCTCGTAGGGCGAGGGTTGTCCCCCATTTATAATAACTTTTTAGGCCATATTACTATCTAATGTGTGATTCACTAATACAATTCAACTTTGCTTTGTCCAAGCTTGAAGCCTAAAGGAATTTTAAGGGGTTGTTTTAGATATGTATAAAATCATTCTTGGGCTATCACCTAATGTCTTAAGCATTAAGGGAAATTGGTGTCTGACACCTGCATTGGTGTAATCTCACTATAGTGGCAATTGGTTCGCAAAATTTTCTGAAGATGTTTCCTATCTTTAATATGAAATTCTGTCATTGACATTCATACTGTGAAGTAAAGCAGAATTTGGCTTATATAAATAAACAGAGCTCTTATGACATAACTGATTTTAACTAGTCGAATAATGTTAAATCTCAAGTACACATTTATCTATACAGATGCATCAAAACTGACTGATTCTTAAAAAAAATTGTTGAGTAAAATTATGTGATCTTTATTTTCATACTTTATCTGTCTCTTGCTGATTATGTTGACAGGAATCACATATCCATTCTCTCATGAATGTTCTTCGATATTGCAATTTGGACGAATCTCTTCAAGAAGAAGAGAGTCTTGTTGGCCATAATGCTCTAGAGCGACTATTTCAAACAAAGGAGCTCGACTACATGAGCCACATTGTGCTGAGGATGTTTGAGAATACAGCGGTATGTCAATCTGGCTACTAAATTCTTAGTATATTTCCAAGGTTCCGTTTCACCTTATTTGAGAGTTTGGAAGGGAGGGAAGGCGAGGCTTTGGGATGAGGAAAACAGAGGAAAATAAAGAGAAATCTTTCACTTATGATGAATATATTTTTAATTTTTAGAGTATTATGAAAGAAGTTGAAAAAATTATCTAAACCCCCCAATACAATTTGACAATACAATTTTTTAGTTCCCTCAAATTAGGGGGATTTTGTATTGTGAATAAAAAAAAAATCTCCCTAAAGTCCTCCCTTAGCCTTCTTTTTTCTTCCATTTACTCCTTCCTTTTTTCCAAAGCCCTCCCCTCTCCTCCTAAACTCCCAAACATAGCATAAGTGGTGGGCGTTGTATGAATTGAAGTTATTGCAAGTCCTTATTTTTAGTACTAGCAAGTTGATCTTAACAAGTTTACCAAATTACCATATATGACATAGACCTCCAGATGTTTTATGGCAGTTCCTAGATGAAATTACGCCTATGGTCATATTTTGAAGTGTCCTACTGACCTATGTAATATGATTGATTCACTCTGAAATCTAGCTCTCAGAGCAAATGAGATTATATAGACGGTCAACTGAGTATAAGGGGACATCAAAAGTGACACATTTTGTCAAACACAATTATAAGTATAACCCTTTCATTATCAGCCGGTACAATATTTTGACTGTTGTAACATGTTCTGAGTTAGGTAATATATTTTTTTTATAGGAAATATTAGTGAATTAGTGATTTTGTTGGTTCCTGGGTTTGAACTTTAGACTTCTTAGATAGACATTCCTTAATGTTCTTCACCCCATCAATCAAGCGGTCTGCTTGAGACTTTTATATAGTATGTAAATTATATTTTAATTTGTATTTATTTAATTTTCTTCTGACTTCAAAATCACAGGTGGCTTTAGAAGATCCTAAAAGGTATCGTATAGAGCTTACCTTCAGCCGTGGTGCCGATTTATCCCCCTTGCAGGTAATCTTATATGCTTAAATATATTTTACCTAAAAACCTTGAGTAAAGGGTTTGAATTATGTTTGTTGGCCATTACCATATCGAGCATGTGATATGAAATTGAAATTCTATTAAAAGTTCATTGGGTTCAGGATGATTATGAGCATTGTCTGTAGCTTTGTACAAGTGGAGCCTTAAGTTGATAGTCTCATACTCCCATTGCTTACTTGCTACTGAGAACAAGTATTGAAGATCCTAAAAACTTGTTCAGTTTTACGCTCCCATTCTATGCTAAAGCCATTTATTGCTATGATAAAATTTCTACTTCATGCGCAGGGAATTTCAATGAACATGTTCCTTTTACATGGCGAACTTGTTTTTCTCAATAGCTAATATCAGTAGTCTTATATGGTTTGCAGAAGAAAAATAGCGAGGCAACTTCACTGCATCAGGAGCACACACTGCCTATTAAGGGCACAGAGAGGCTGCAAGAAGTAGGTTCATATCTCACATTAGAAACTATGGAGAAGATGATTCGACCATTTGCCATGCCTCCAGAAGACTTTCCACCAGCAACACCTGCAGGATTTTCTGGATATTTCACTAAAAGCATGCTTGAGCGTTTGGTAAATCTTTGGCCTTTCCATAAGCAAACCCATTCTAGTGGAAAATAGTAAACATGGAAATACTCTTCCTCCATCTCTTCCATTTTTCCTGTCTCATTTTTATGCAACATGTTGATCATCCAAAACGAGCTTTGGACTCTTTTGGAAATTTTTTCGAAACAGTTGACATCTTCCAACAAGCAAAGAAAAGAATATTGTTGGAAGTAGTGGAAAGTAGCCATTATTAGTAATGAAGTGCACTTTCTTCCCAGCCATGTCAATTATTTCTATCGAAGAAGATCTACTGCATTTCATTATTAGTAAGATGAACAATGCACTTTGAAATGGAACTAAACATCTAAGAACAAGCTTGATTAGTTGCTACCCTAACAAAAATATGACCTACCTTGACATATGAAGCAAGGACACTCTAGAATTAGGCATATATTGTGGCACCACATTCATATGACACCTCATACAAGTGTATCTAAAAAAAAACTTTTGTTTTCTTTACTTCTACACACCTGTTAGACATATCTCTCACATATCTATGGGATTAAAAATATTTCAAAGTAATTATGGTAGGATTAAAGACAGAATGTGTGTTTTCATAGGCAATAAATATACATTTTAATTAATTCATTCAATTATGAAATTTCGAATTCGAACTCAAGATATAATTTTCAAATTAACGATATCGATATTTTTTAATTGAGTTAGGATTTATGGACGTTAGTGTATTTTTTATATATAATAATAATAATAATAATAATAATAATAATAATAATAATATTTATTTTGTCATTTCTGTTTTAAAAAACATAGAAAATATGTTAATAATGAAAGGAAAAGACACTTGTTTTATAATCACAAGTAATGAAGTAAATAACGTCATCAAATTCAAACCAAACACCCCATAAATTGGCCTCAAAGGCTAAACGTTTTAGCGAGAGAAGAAACTAGTTCTCTTTTTTTTTTTAATTCATACACTATCCAAACCCTTAACCTCTATTAATAATTCATATTCCTTATATTGTGAATTGTTATGAATGCAACAACTATAATAAGTGGAGCAACCACTACTACAACAACTCTTCCAACCCTCCCAAATAAAATACACATAGAAAACAAAAGCATCGCCTAAAATTACAGGCCCAAAGATGCACAAAGATTCAATGAGGCTCATAAAAGTTGAAAACTCACAAGCAAATCCCAACATGATGCTACTCAACAAAACCCATGTCCCAATTTTAATGTCACGACCCTTAGAAGAATATTGGTCAGTTAAATATAATTTTTTGTACAATTTTGACCAATAGTCCAATAAAATGGAACCAAAGGAAACAAAAACTATGAACAAAATCATAGAAATGTCATTTTTGTTGTATGCACGGTACATTATTGTTCCACAACTTATTGTCATGTTGAGTGAACAAAAAAAATGGTATTTGAACCTATGTTTTGGGAGGCATAAAATTATAAGGTAATAGTTGTGATGAACTCATAGTCATGATCAAATATATTGTATTTTATGGTTGGTTGTGATGTATGATAATATTTTTGCAAAATGAATTTTTTAATTGAAGGTCGTAGAAGAATGGTTGTGAATCGGTGACTAAGATTTTGAGTTGGAGAAGGGTTGTCATGAGAAGATTTAGGTGTTGGGTTTGCTTAAATGTGAATGTGGATATGAACAATGAATACACAGGTTTTTTCTTGGAAATTTGAAAGATGTTTCGTTCATTTTTTTTCCATAATGTTATTCTAAGAAACATCGGAGAAATTTGAAGAAAAAAAAATTCATCATGTTATTCCAAGAAGCATTAGAAATTGATGAATTTCCAGTGAGAAAAGTGATTGTGTTAGGAAGAGTGCTACGGTACTATTATGTGAAATTTCTACGTAGCTAGTACATTTTTGGACTTTGGAAAAGTGAGTATGTCCCACGTTGATTATAAAATATTATTTTAAGAGAAATTGATTGATAGTTTGCAACATAAATGACATGAAGAATATAAAGAATTTGGTTATATATAATTTTAGTCGCTGTAAAATATTCTTATATCAAGTTTAATTCTTTAGAAACAATTATTGAATTTTAGTCCTCAAATAATCATCAATATTTTGCCCTTAAAATCACTAAGTTGGGACCTAAAAACCATTAATTATTTTTTAGCCCTAAAAAATTTCAAGCCACTTTGAGTGAGTTACTTGTAATTTTTTATTTTAATATTTGAGAGTTTATATGCCCTATTAATTAATCAGCTTAGAGTTTTGAAATTTAAAGTAATTTACAGAATTTTTTAATAAATTAGGTTTAAGTTTAAATAGCAAAATTAAAAACTTTTTTCTTTCATGAGCCTTAAAAGTATAATTCCTTCTTGGTTAATCCTTCTTTTAAGAGTGCCTTGGTTAATCCTTAAAACTCCTCTCTTTGATTGTTTAACAACCAATCTACTACTTATAATATTTGTTTTTCGGAAATAGAACTGGATCGACAAAAAATTCATTATTCATATTCAAATCCATGAGTTGAGTACAAAAAAATTAAATATATAGTTCGAGCAACTCGCTATAACTGAGAAGAATTGTCCCGTGTACTCTTAATTTTACCTTTCACTCCTCTATTTTTTTCTAAAAATTATTTTACTATTTTTTATTTTGTATAAAATTATAAATATTCAAAAATTATAAACTTTTTAAATAATAAAAAGTTGGTTTTTTGATATTTTCAAAACTTTTGTTAAATTTAAAACTTTCAAAATTTAATTTTTTAAAAAATTTAATCAATTTCAAATTTTTTGATAAATAGTAAAGTTTTGAAATGCTATTTTCTAAGATCTTCTGAAACTTTCGAAACTTTAAATAAATTTGAAAGTCCCAAAGTGTGATTTTTCAAAAAATATCAAAACTTTCGAAAGTTTCGATAAATTTAAAACTTTCGAAAGTTTCGATGAATTTGAAACTTTCGAAATTAGATATCAAATTTATTACTATAAATATATTACTATTAATTACTATAAATTTATTATTATTAATTTATTACTAATAAAAATGCATTTCAGAACTTTTTATGATACTAATGTTTCGATACTCATAAATTTTATGTTTCTGAATTTTTTTCGAAACTTTTAGATTGTTAGAAAGTTTCAAATGTTTCTGCATTTCGAAAGTTTCATGTTCATGAAAACTTTCAAAAGTTTTAAAATTTTGGGAACAACTGAACTTCCAAAGTTTCATGTTTATGGAAACTTTCGAATAGCTGAAAAGTTAATATTTTAAAATTTTCAAAGTTTTGAAGTTTATCTTACTTTTGGATTTCAAAGGTTCGAATGTTTGCAAATGTGATTCGGACAATTCAAACTTTCGAATAAAATAGATAAAAAAAAAAAAGAGAGAATTTTTTGGAGAGTTTTACTAATAATATTAGGAGTAATCTAGAATTTTCTTTTATTATTATTTTTTGACATAACTGTTTTTTTTAAAAAGATTGTCCATAATATGAGTTCTTTTTATTTTAAAAAAAAACTCTAATAAAGTGAGATTTTAATTAAAATGTGGAGTATCGATCATAATTTTAAGAGTACAAAACCCATAATTTATTTTTAATGACACTAAAAAAATTTACTTTGTACTCTTAAAATTATGATCGATACTCCACATTTTAATCAAAATCTCACTTTATCAGAGTTTTTTAAAAATAAAAAGAACTCATATTATCAACAATTCTTTTAAAAAAAAATAGTTATATAAAAAAATAATAATAAACGAAATTTTCAGAAAAATAAATTTAAAATTTTTTTAGTTATTGAAAATTTAATTTTAAGTATTCTAACAAATTTAAACTTTAATTTTTTTAAAATATGTTAGTAAATTTTTATTTGGATAGAATGTGATGATATAAGTATAATTAAAGAGATATGAAGTAATTTTTTTTAGTACTAGTAAAGTTTAAATTCACAATTTATAGATCCAAAACCTATCTTTATAAATAAATTAAATAATTGAAATTTAACTTTTTATACTATTTTTCAGTGCATGTATAAATTAAATTCTTAATTAAAATGTGTTATTTTATCAAATAAAATAAACATCTATTTATATATTAAAAAAACACAAATTGGCTTCAATGACACTTATTGGCCACATACTGACTTTAGCCAACCTTTTAAAGGCATCCATTCAAGGCACTGTGTGACAATGATATATTCCAATGTCTCTTCCTTTGTGAATTGGATTACATAATATTCAAAAAAGTTAGCCTGCCAATGAGTGCGATTGTCATTATCTGTAATCGTTTCGCCTAATAATTTTGAATTCTTGTTTATAAGAATTTACTGCATCTGATCCATAAGAGAAAAGAAAAATAAAAAATAATGTACTCTTAAACTTTTGACTGGTTTTTCATATATACTCACAGAAAAAAACTGGATTTTAAATATTCATTTATAATATCAATATTGAAAAGATAAATATTTTCAATGATGATAAAAAAATATATTTAAATAGTACATAATATTTCATTCGATTCTATATATATATATGACAAATTTTAGAAAATATATTGATTTTATAATTAATAAAAAAATTATAATTTTTAAAATGTATTTATTATTTAAATTATTGTATATTTATATTTAAGGTATTAGTTTTTTTAATATTAAAACCACGTTTATAGAGACCGTGATATGATGTTTCCTATCAAGACTAATTAAATTAAACTAAAGTTTTCTAAATTTAGAAAGGAAAAAAACAAAGTAGAACTGTCAAATAAATTAAATTATTTTTGTTTTCATCTATTAACAATTTTAAAATGTCTCAATCTAACTATATAGAATACTGATAATGGATATTGAAATAAAAGACATAATAAATAAATAAAAACTCAATTAAATAACAATTGAAATAAAAACTCAACTAATATAAATTATACATTTAATATAATATTTAAATTATTTATTTGTATGCTCCATCATCCGGTAGTAGTGTTAGTGTTGTTGAGACTTGAGCATATATTAAATTAGATTGATAAATTGATACCGATCTCATAGTTATTAGGCAACTACCTAGTACTACCATTTTCTTCTTATAAACAGACAAAATTACATTTCCCAAATATTTAATAGGTCCGATATAAAGTACATAAATGATTGATTCTCCTTGCCAATTTGTTATTTTGTTCTATTCATGTAACATTTTGCATATTTTATCATCGTTGTAACAATGTAACATTATACTAAAACACTCAACAAAGGTTAAAACACTCAACAAAGGTATAGCTGTTGTAATATCATTGTTGGATTTAATTTCACAAATTTTTCTTTTTAATTTATATTTTAATAATTAATAATACTTTAAAGGATAGTATCAAATGGTTTTAATTTAAAAGGACAGTGTTAAATTATATATTTATTAACCTTGTATGTAATTTAAACATC
>JBBPBR010000008.1:1668071-1681530 GCA_037974775.1 Cicer pinnatifidum
CAAAATAATTTGATAAACTTTCAAATTTGTCAAATTTTCTAAAAATTGGTGAATTTTAAAAAGGATCATCCTAACAAAATTTCTATAGTTCTTAGGAAATAATAATTTTTATAGTTCTTAAGACAACATTTCTATATTTATTCTATTTATCAATATTCTAAAGATACTCATTAACATTTTTTTTAAAATAGAAGATAAACAAATAAAATAAATAATAATTATGTATAAATACATCTATTCGATATCTTTTCTCTTTTTATGTTTCTCTATTTATTATAGTAAGTTTCTGTCTTAAAGTTTCGCAAAAGTGTAAAATATCTCTCAATAATTTGTATAAAATAAATTAGACTCTTCAATGTTAGATAGTGCAACCTATTCATCCCCCTACATCTATATAGGAGTACATTAGCACAGTAGAATATTATTATTATTCATTAATGTGTTTAATTTATTGATTTGGCTTCTTCCAAACAGTTTTTCCACATGGAAATAAGAACATTGTGAGTAGAATAATTCAAAGTGCAAAATCAAAGTCATCATATACTATGAGTTCCTCCAATTAACTAAGTGGTAGTACTGTTTCCAAAGACAAAATAAAAATAATATCAAATTGCTTGTCTTTTTCTCTCTCTTGCCCTTACTGCCCATTTTCCACTTTTTAATATTTCAATCCTGCCCGACCTGCCCGTAGTGGAAAAAACTTTCCCTCTCTTACAAGCACTCTCTCCCGCTTTCATGTCTCTCTCTCTCTCTCTCTCCAAAGTTCCACTTTGCTTTTATAGTTTGGTCTAAATTCACAACTGAGTTTAGTTTTGTTTGGTTTGTGTTACATGTGTTTGATATCACAATGATTATTGTTTTTTTTTTTTTGTTGTATAGTGTAAATGATGAGTTTTTCTAATTGAAGTACCATTATTTTTCTTATATTAATTTTTAATATAAAGTTTGAGACTTTTGGGCATGGAAATTTGTTTGTGAGAGTTTTTAGAAGATGGGGTGTGTGAATAGCAATGCAATTAAAGCAGGAAGTTTAGATGTTGACAAGTCAAAGGGAAACAAGAAGGTTGATGTTGCAAAGAAGAAGAGAAGATGGTGCTTTAGATTCAGTTTTATTGGAATCTGCATACCTTCAAGATCAAAATTTAATATCTCAACATGTGGCACTGCCACTACTAGTAACCATATTGGTAATTTTCTTTTCATATGATACTTTTTTAGATTCAGAAATTATGTTGTATTTTTTTTTTTTAACTATGTTATTGGTGCGAAATATTATTGTTGATGATTAATCTTTGTTGGAGAATTTGACTGACCATTTTAAGTGAGGTCTCTGCTCTCAACCATGTTTTTCCATCTACAATGTTTGAACTCAAAACTTTGGTTAAGGGATCCAAGTATAGTTTCACTTGGATCAATGTTATGTTCCATTTGACATCAATATATGGTGGATACCAAATTAATATATACTTTTGTTCATGAGATTCATTATTAAACCATTTATGAAATTTTAGAAGTTCTTTGATTCAAATTATGTTCTTTCTGAATTTCCATTGATAAATTTGTGATGCTTGGCTATAAGTAGGAGCATAAAATATATTATTTACTATATCGGTATCTGTTTGGATTGACTTATTTGAGCTTAGATGTTAATATAAGCACTAGTTAAACAGTTTTGGAGAGGTTACGGAAACATCTTATGACATGTCCATAAACATTTGTGAGATAGTTTCAGAGAGCTTATAAAAACAACTTATGGCATGTTCATAAGCAATTATCTTTTGTTTATATAATAATATAATCTATATATGAGAAATGCTTAAGTTATAAGCACTTAATTACGTTGTTTATTCAAACATGACCTTAGTTATTTGTACAAGTAAATCGATGATGTAATGAAGATGTGTAAAATCAAGCATGCTATAGTCAAATAATGTAATAGTTGCAAATTTTTTTCTTCTGATGTTTAGGTGATAATAATACCAAGTCAGTAATAATTCAATCAGAGGAAAACAAATCTACATCTGAAACAAACACAAAGGAATCAAATGGCATTGCAAGTTCCTCTACAACAACTAGTAATGAGGAAAGTATCTCTTCAACTTCAAAATTCAGTGAGGAATTGAAAGTTGCTTCTTGTTTGAGAAAATTCACATTCAATGGACTTAAAGTTGCAACTAGGAATTTCAGACCAGAGAGTCTTCTAGGTGAGGGAGGTTTTGGTTGTGTCTTCAAAGGTTGGATTGAGGAGAATGGAACTGCGCCAGTTAAACCGGGAACCGGACTTACCGTTGCTGTCAAGATCCTCAATCACAATGGACATCAGGGTCACAAAGAATGGCTTGTATGAAACTTATTTTATATATCCTCATCAAATTTTTCGAGTAAATATCCAAGTTGGTCTCTGAAATTATAGGATGGTTATCAACCTAGTCTTCTGCATTATCGATATTCTAAAATGATTCTTAAATTTGCAAGATGTTAATCAAGTTGGTCCTTCGCTGGTATTTGCAGGGACTATTATGACATTAAATTGGTAATGACGAGGATGCTTTTGAAATTAAGTACATATTGTCAAAGTTGCATTTGATAATAGATCAAGACAGAGAAACAAATTTGATTAACATTGTACAATTCTAGGCATCATACTGAAATATTGTTAATGTGAAGGACTTGATTGATATAATCCTATAACTTCATGGACTAACTTGGATATTTACTCCAAAATTTTCCTTTCAAATATTTTTGTTTTTTCAATTCTTGGTTTGTTAACATTCTCATTTACTTTTTTTGCAGGCTGAATTAAACTATCTTGGTAATCTTGTCCACCCTAATCTTGTTAAATTGGTAGGTTTCTGTATTGAAGATGATCAAAGATTGTTGGTTTACGAGTTTATGCCGCGAGGAAGCTTGGAGAATCATCTCTTCAGAAGTACACTACTAACCTTTTTTATTTCTTTTGTATGTCTTCATTACTATTTATTTATGTGTGTGTTAATACCTTGTAACTCAAGCTTGTCTTTGACACCTGATAATTATACTTCAGAGTTAAAATTTGGCTTAAAATGAGCTTGATTGTTGCTGATGATACTATTGTTTCTAATACAAACATAAAATTAATCAATGATAGCATTCATGCCCTTGAGCTACATAACTTAACTTTTCATGCAAAGTCTATGTATTAACAGGAGCAAATAAGCAACTATAATTCTAGACAGAAAACTAACCAGCACAACTCAATTTAGAATCTAAGGAATTATTAAATATCCTATTGAGAGAGTCCTACATTAGATGAGATATGGCCTGAAAATGTGTTTACAAGTGAGATGCATAGCTCATCTTACGAGTAGGTTTTGTAGAATTGAGTTAGGCTCAACCTAGATTCTAAGATGGTATGGAGCTATTTAAGATATGTTAGCACTTGGGTCACACTTCGCATGTCCAGTTTTAGATGTGAGAGATGTATTGGAAGTCTCATGTTGGATAAGATATGACTTGAAAAATATGTTTTTATGTGAGAGACATATCTCATATTACAACTCGGTTTTGTAGAGTTGAGTTATGTCCAATCCAAATTCTAAGATAGTAACAAAGCTTATCTAAGATCCATTGGACTACATGCTATTAGGTCACTCAGGTCACGCACCAAATATAAGTTCTGGATGTGAGGGAGTGTGTTGAGAGTCTCGCATTTGATGAAATGTGACTTGAAAATATATTTGTAAGTGAAAGACATTTTTCACCTCACGAATCAGTTTTGTAGAAGTGAATTAGGTTCAACCCTAATTCTAAGAACTCCTTTCCCTATTCATACACCCCATTCAATGCACAACTAATTGTAGAATTGATTCCCAACTAATTGTTGGAATCCAAAAACTATAGTAAAATGTTCCACTTCCAATAATGCATTTGTTCTTTGTGCTTTTCTCTATGATGATAAAATAATTTAATGCACAATAAGGATTAATTGTTTGTCAAGTAACAACCATGTTCTATGCTGAAGGGCCCTTGCCTCTTCCTTGGTCTATCAGAATGAAAATTGCACTTGGTGCTGCAAAAGGTCTCGCTTTTCTCCACGAAGAAGCTGATAGGCCTGTGATATACCGTGATTTCAAGACATCTAATATTCTATTAGATGCGGTATGTAAGTAGAAATAAGCAAGATGGTTTTAAATATTTCTTATTTGTCCTTCAAGCCGAAAAATTCAAAGCTGAGATGCTTTTTTAGGAATACAATGCGAAGCTTTCTGATTTTGGACTTGCAAAAGACGCTCCTGAGGGCGAAAAAACACACGTTTCAACACGAGTTATGGGAACGTATGGCTATGCTGCTCCGGAATATGTGATGACTGGTAAGTTTTGAACCTTCCTTGTTCTTTTTTGAGTATTAGTGTTTCTTAAACTCAATACTTTACTGCATAATTCTGTACCTATACTAACATGAAACTACTAATTCTATTTAGGACATTTGTCATCAAAAAGTGATGTCTATAGCTTTGGAGTAGTCCTACTTGAAATGCTCACTGGTCGACGATCTATCGACAAGAAAAGACCAAATGGTGAACACAATCTAGTGGAATGGGCAAGACCTGTACTTGGAGACAGGAGGACATTCTACCGAATAATCGATCCACGCCTCGAAGGTCATTTCTCAGTTAAAGGAGCACAGAAAGCAGCATATGTGGCTGCTCAATGTCTTAGCCGCGATCCAAAATCTCGACCTCTAATGAGTGAAGTTGTTCAAACTTTAAAGCCATTGCCTGCCCTTAAGGATATGGCCATATCATCTCATCAGTTCCAGGTCGCACGCGTCGATCGAACCATGTCAATGCCTAATCCTAAAAATGGTATTAGAACAGGTTTAGCTTCTTTACCAAAAAAGGGTCAGCCTATAAGAGCATTGTCAAGTTCAAATTATGGACACAGTTCGCCATATCCTCGTTATAGTAAGTCTCCGAAACCTATTGCATAAGAATGATTGTTTTGTACCTTTAACTCGCTACCCTATTCATTCAGTTCCCTCGAATTAGGTCGTCATTGTTTAGTGTATGTTTGGATTTTAGTTGAATGATGTTGTACTATTGTGGTTTTGACCAAAGCTACACTTTGAAGCTTTCATAAAATCACGATGGCACTGTGATCTCGTTAAACTTGTTGCAATTCCAAACATGCTTTTAATCTCAAATTGGTTAAGGCCATGAGACAATTTGGTATTATATATTAGGAGTTGGAATCTTTCACCTTACCATTGGTTTTCTTCCTTTCCATTATGTATTTTTTGTAAAGAAGAAAAAAAGGTGGTGTTAACTATTGCTAGTGATACATTTTTTTACATGTTTATTCAACAATATATACATTTCAGTAAATGTATGTACTTTATTAATGTAACTAGATGTTATACTTATTTGAGAAACATGCTATAGTTGAGTTCTTTCTGAGAGCTACTTTTATCTCTTATGTTTCGAAAAAACCACACTCTCATGTAAAGATATATTTTCAGAAGAAAAAATGTGTTTTCTTTTTATGTATACTTTTCGAGGACAAAAAATTGTGTTTTTCTTGGGATGTATTCTTGTGAAGTATATGTGTGGAGGGTGTCAAAAGAAGTTTTATCTTTCTTTTCTTCTTGGGATTTTTTTTTTAATGTTTATGTGTTGCTTGTTAAGAAGTTTTTATTTGACTAAAAAATAAAAAGGAGTTTTGATGCTTTAAAAAATTGATTCTTTTGTTTGGGTCTTTAAAAAATCAATTTATTTATTTATGTTAAATATTTTATGCAGTTAAAGGGAATTATTATCATGCATGTCATGATTTTTTTAGAAACTGATAAAATATATCATGAAGTTATTATAACTATTTTAAAAATTTAAATTAATTTGTTAAATAAAGTGCAAAAAAAAAGGTATTTATTAAATTAGTTTTATCCATAAAAAAGTCACACCGAAAAGGTTAGAGTTTTATCCCTTTATCTATTGTTATAGATAACATTTTACTTCCTATACCCATTTGTTTGCTCATCGCACCCACTTGCTTGTCCATAAAGTTCCATTCTTTGACGTTGAAATCAAACAAAAAGAAAAGAGATGGAAATTAAGCAATAACTCCCCTAGAAAGACCACACCCAAGCATCAGCTGGCAAGAAGTTACATGTATTAATTATTTCAAAAAATTAATAACTCCATTTAATTAAATACGTATATGATAATCTACCAAAAAAATACTAAGATAATACAAGTAACTATCATAGAATTTCCTTTAAAAAAACCATAATAGAAGACTTGTAGAATGGAGGATTTAATTGACACACATAATTAATTTTCTATTCGCACTACCTATAGTTTTATAATTTTATTTGAAGTATTTAAATTTTAGTTTAACTGACAAAATTTTAATATTATTAAATTAAATATTATATATTAGATTTAAATTCAAAATCACAATTATAAATATAAATTTATAATAATATTTATTATTTCATCTACAGATATACAAAATAGTTATTATTTATGTTCAAAATTGAAATTTTCTTATTGATAAATTGTACATAAATTTAGTGGGTTTCCTTAAACATACAAGATATGTGTTTCCTCCTCTATTACAATTTTAATTTTAATTTTTTAAGAAGGAAGACTTTGTAGATGAGACCTCTCCCCCTGTTTAAAAGTATCCGCCGAAATGAAGATTAAGAAAGGGACATGCTGGCTTCGATAAAGCCTATGGTTTTTTATTTTCTTATGCACCATATATAATAGAGTCTCATAAAATATGAAAAAGTGTTGTAGTCTTTTATTTTATAAATTGATCTTGTGGATTGTGTGATATGCCCAACTTCATTTTATAAATTGATTTTGTAGAATTGTTATATATATAATTTAAATTTTAAAATGATATTAAATTTATTTAATATCCTTTAAATTATCTCTATTAAAACACTCGTATTAAATAAAGTGTTTATAAATAATGGATAGCCATCACTTTATAAATTAATTTTGTGATGTTATATTAAATTCGAATTAAATTTTAAGAGTTTATGACTTTTTTGTGGTACGTTTCTATGTTATGTTTGATGACTTAAGTTCAATTTAATAAAATTATTTTATAGTTAATAGTTTATAATTTATAGTTGATAGTTATTAAATTAATTAAAATATTTGATAAAATTAACAATGCAATTAGCTTAAAATGTAACGACATAAAAAAATCCTCTTAATTAAAAATAAATTTTATCAATTAATGTTTAAAATATTTATAAGTAGTTATTTAAATTTTATTTTTTATTAATTTAAAATTTATCAATCTCATATTTTTTTTAATCCATTTTACTTATTTTAAATTAAAATTAATTAATTAATTAATTAAAATTATAATAAATAAAATCATTTTAAATTATTTACTTTAAATTATATAAATCATTTATAAATAAATTATTATCTTAAATTTATAAAATTATTTATTTTGAATTATAACAAATAAATTATAAAATGTAAAAAATATTTTAGTTACAATAACAAGAATAAAATTTTAAATAAATTTATAAATGATTTAAATTAATTTATCAAAAATCACTATAAATTTAGAAATGACTATTAATAAACATAACTTTGTCTTTTTTCGACATCTTGAAACAAAACGTTAATGTGTGGTATCGTGATGTATTTCTACACAGTGACGAGTTTTCTAATTGACAGAAACATAGTAGGGAATCTAGCTGGCACACAATACCAAAGTCCCATTGATATAATCTAAACATGCCACCTAAATTGTACCTCTATATTCTCATTCTTTATTTTCTTCTTATCTAATTAACTTTTCAATTTATGGAGACATCTAGGATTTATAAAATTTACGAATCAATATTAAAAAATTATGTGAAACTTTAATAAGAATTGATACTGTTTTTTCGTTTATTTTTACTCTTATTATTTTTAATTTAAATATTATTTTAAAGATATTTTTATGCCATTTTATATATATTAGTTAGTTCAGTTATTAATTTTATCAAATTTTTAAAATTAATCTACTAATTTATCTGTTATTAATTAACTTATTTATTATTTATTATCATTTACAAAATCATTCACCTTCAATTAATTTATTGTCCAATATTCTAAGGTTGTATTTTTCAACATAGATAGGTCATTTTTATATCTTACTTTGTATCTAATCGGATATGTAGGTGATTGGTACATACATTATTTAAAGAAATAAAGTGTAATTGACTTGGTCACTAAGAACTTATACATGAAGCATAAAAGAAATTAAATAGATAATATAATAGTATATGATTAGAGAAACTACGCGGAAGAAGATATTTTGCAAGAAAAAACGCATGAAACCTGTGTGAAGTTACAAAACCCTTAGGATGCAACGAAACAACGTGGTCCCCTTATTCATCAAAAATATTAAATTGGTTTAATAAAATATATATTTATTTAGAAACGGTCCCCTTATATAATTTTTTTTTTTATCTATGTGAAATAAATTAAAATTTAAAAGAAATGTATTGTTGGTGTATATTTGTCAATAAAACATTCAAAAACTATATTTAATTTAAAAATCTTGTAATATAATTTGACAGATAAAATAAGATATAATTAATTAAATGAAATTATAAGAGAGATTGAACAGATAAATCATATTAATTATAAGTACAGTGTCTTTAAACTCATGAACTAAATTCAAAATGAGATTCGTTCATGAAATCAATTATATCAATATTTGGATATTAATTAAAGAGTTGTTGAAGATGTGATAATTAATTTTTTTCATAAAAATAGAAATATTTTTTTTTTCTTTTACTCTTTTTTTCTAAACTTTTACCTTTTTTTAATATAAAAACATCGTATTCAAAAGATAGATTCAATTCAAATGCTTCACGAAAGGGTTTCAAATAATATAGTGTATCTATATATATAGTTTAATTATATAAGCATTTAGTAGCTCGCAGTTACTTATTTGGATTAATTAAAATTTTCGATCTGTTTCTCCAAGGTGCAATTCTCTCCCTGCTATTTTTTTCCCCATTTTTTTATATCTTGAATTTTGTGTTATATGTTAAAGGGGTTGTGTAAGTTTTGTGTTTGATTTCTGGGATTAACTCAAAATTGTTTTTTTTTTCCTGGTGGTTTTCGTTATTTGATGTTTTTCTAGGGTTTTTCCTAATAAAAGTTTGAGTATTTTTGCTTTTATTTGTTTTGTTTTGTGGCTGTGAAGATTTGATTGGTAATTTCATGTTTTTTTGTTTTAATGGTTTTGTGTTTGTCTTTCTGGATGGTTTATAGAGGAAGTGGTTCAATTCAATATGAGAACAATTATGTGTTACCGTTGTTAGTTTTGTACACCGACACAGATACAGACACCAAACACCTGGTATGTAGACATCGGTAATAATTTGAGATAATCGAAGTAATTGAATATAATTGCAGAACATGAGTGTCTTACATCAGACACTCCTTCAATACATAGATTGTGAAATTTCAATCTAAATTTTCTTATTGAAACAGATTTTTCATGATATATTGTTAGTATTTCAACAAGTTTTTAAGATAAACTTGTGAAAATCAGTTTGTCGCTTATGACATAAACTTTCATGCGATGAATATTTATTTATTGAATAAGTGCTTTTGATTAAGTTGTTTATCCAAACTTGTTCTATGTTCAGATGTATATTACTTGTATTCTACTATCTTGATAAATTCGTGATGTAAATTCAGAAAGTTTAAACTGATTTTGTGGATGCAAAATTTAAATTTTCATTAAGCATAATCTAATTCATGAGTTGTGATATTTCACTGCAGGATTGAAAGATGGGTCAAGCATTGGGTTGTTATCAAGTAGACCAGTCAAATGTTGCGATCAAAGAGCAGTTTGGAAGATTTGTTGATGTTCTTGAACCTGGATGCCATTGCTTGCCTTGGTGTCTTGGTTATCAAATAGCTGGTGGATTATCGCTTCGAGTGCAGCAACTCGATGTCAAATGCGAGACAAAAACCAAGGTCCTTGATTGATTCTTCCTTTACTATGCCTATTCTTCTTCTTGCTGCTATTATTTAGTTTGTTTGCTTCTAACTTGAAATAAGAAAGTGTTTTGGTTCTAGTGTTGTCAATCGCAGATTGCGGAAAATAGCATTTTGTTCATATTTTCTATGCTACAGTGCTAAAGCAGTGTTATAGCCACTATTCGACAATATTTTGTACTAAATAGCGTATAACATAACAAGTGCTATAGCCGCTATTTGACAACACTATCTAGTTCTTTTGTCAATAAGCTTTATAATTTTGTTTAAAATCTCGAAAATATTCTGTTCTTGTTATTTGAAGCAACAATTTCAAAACTAACAATTTTTCTACAAGGATTATCCATGTTTATCTCTGGTTTGTCCTTTTTTATAACATACCTGAAAGAATTCTATTCATCGTATTTTGTTAAAGGTTATTATTGATCAATGTAATGGATAAAGTTCTATGTAATTTGATGTTTCTTTTTTATAATTCTATGTAATTTGATGTTGAATCTTGGATTTTCTTTTTTCCCCCTACACCTTTCACTTTTGTCTTGATCAATTTTTTCTTTGGATTTATACTTCAGTAAATTTCCTTTTTCGCTTCTAACAAACCGTTTTTACTTCAAGATTAAGAAAACATGCTGTTAAATCTGTCTTTTTTCTAAATGTTGTCGAATATTTCCTATGTGATTTATGATGACCTGTTGTTTCGAAACTGACTGTTGTTGAACTTGTTAGGATAATGTCTTTGTCATGGTGGTTGCATCTGTACAATACCGCGCTGTGGCTGACAAAGCATCCGATGCATTTTACAGGCTCACCAACACAAGGGAGCAGATCCAGTCATATGTTTTCGACGGTATGTGTAGTCATTTTTTGCTTCGTTCCATTACCGACAGCACATCATTGGATGTACATGTAAGCATTGTTACGCCAACAATGTCTAGAAACTAAACTCTCGAGTTTTTCAGTGTCGTATTATACCATAATTGGTGTCTTTTTGGATAAATAACTTAATTAAGTGATTATAGCTTAAACATTTATCACATAAGTGTTTATGTATAAGCTAGTTCTATAGCAAAAAATAAAATAAAGTCAAATTGTTTTCATAGAAACTATAAGTTGTGTTCATCAGCTATGCTGGAAAGATTGTGGAAATAAACTGAAAACAATTTATGAACATGTTGGAAGCTGTTTCTATGAGCTCTTCCAAATAGTCTCACAAGTGCTTATGTCAGTGTATAACATCAAATAAGTCAATCCAAACAGCCCTCTAGTGGCATGCTTCTTTAATTAAAAGCTAATGATATATTGCATTTGATCAGTTATAAGGGCCAGTGTGCCGAAGTTGGAACTGGATGCAGTCTTTGAGCAGAAGAATGATATAGCGAAGGCTGTCGAAGACGAGCTTGAGAAGGTGTTTATTATTTTTTTATTCTTTCCAAAATCACACTTATGCATCTCTTTTCCTCGTTATATAAAATCATCATTCGTTAGATCATTGAAGATTGTAATCATCCTCATTGACAAGTTAATTCAATGTTAATGTTTTAGGCGATGTCTAACTACGGATACGAGATAGTCCAGACTCTCATTGTTGATGTAGAGCCTGATGTTAATGTCAAAAGAGCAATGAATGAAATCAATGCAGGTAATATTGTTTGCTATATATTTATGTTGCAATTTCAATTGATCATAGACATTGCGGTTTTATCTTGACCCTTTTTGCGATTTTATCAACAGCTGCAAGAATGAGGTTGGCTGCAAATGACAAAGCCGAAGCAGAAAAGATACTGCAGATCAAGAAAGCCGAGGGAGAAGCCGAGTCAAAATATCTGTCAGGACTCGGTATAGCTCGGCAACGTCAGGCCATTGTGGACGGACTGAGGGACAGTGTGCTTGCATTCTCGGAGAATGTACCCGGGACATCAGCTAAAGATGTGATGGACATGGTGTTGGTGACTCAATACTTTGACACCATGAAGGAAATTGGTGCATCTTCAAAGTCTTCATCTGTGTTCATACCACATGGTCCTGGTGCTGTTAGAGACATTGCTGTGCAGATTAGAGATGGTCTCCTTCAGGGAAATGCGGCAAATTTATAAGTGCTTATGGAGTTATATAAATTGCATAGCATTATCGCACCAACTTCTGATTGAAAGTGTGTCTGGTATTCATCTTGTGTCAGTGTCAAACACTACAGTGACACGTATCATGTTTATATTGAACCATTTTTATTTTTTCGAATAATTATCATTAGCAATTTTTGTATCTGTGTTGTGTTCAAAGTCTGTGTGGGTGGTGTTTCATAGTTTGTTATGTTTGAATGATTGTATTTTTTCTTTTATATTGTAAAGATGAATATCAGAATCTCTAGCTAATTTCCAATTTTTGTTTGTTAATAGTCTTATGTCAATGCCAGTGACATTAGAGGATTGATATTACTTTCCAAAAATATATGTTTTCTTTCTTGTAACTATGTTTTCTATGTCAAAAATATTTACTTTTGTTCTATATATGTAAATTTGTAATGTACTTTAATAAAAAAATAGAGACGGACGAAATACTATATATATAATTGCTCTTGATTTTTTTTAAGTGTCATTTGTTAAAAGTAAAACGTGTTGATTAATTATTATTGGAGACTCATCCATTTTTTATTTTAAAAAATGGAAGAATGATTACTTATGTGAATAAAGACATAGAAACACTTTCAAAAGGCCATCATCATCATATTATATCAAGAAAATAATATACTTTTTTTCTTATATTTATCGAACAAGTGACAAATGATTATATAACTTGCTAATGTTGTATTTTCATATACCCTTCGTATGGTTCAACATGTGAACGTGATAATAACTCCCACTATGGCACTATTTCGGATAGTTTCAAATTTAAAATTAATTGTAGAAACAAATTCTAAACATGAAATAAGTCATCTTCTAACTAGAATCATTTTTTCTCATGAAAATGTGAAACCAAATATTTAACTAGTTTGAGCTAGACCCAGATAATTCAGTTTTCACCACACATAATTAATCACATACAATGATATAACGATAAACAACACATTACAAACTAAATACAAATGATTTTTTAATTCATGTTTGTTTACTATCATAAAAGTAATTTTTTCAAATAATAATTTTAATTTATTTGTATATAAATTTATACAAGTGATTTTCTTAAACTACAAAATTACCATAAAAGACATGATTTTTTTAATTACATTTCTTAGACACATTTCAAAATTGATTAATGTAACTCAAAAAAAATATTAAATAAACACACAAACAAAAGTAAAATTTGTATCATAAATAATGTAAAAATATAATCATTCAAATCAAAGACAAAAAAACACCAACAAAAACGGTGTGGATAAATTAATAAAAAATACATTTTTAAAATTTCTAATATTTGTGATTTATTTCTCTCTCATTTATTGCATAATTTTT
>JBBPBR010000008.1:1686318-1699395 GCA_037974775.1 Cicer pinnatifidum
AAAAAAAAAAAAAAAAAAAAAAAAAAAAAAAAAAAAAAAAAAAAAAAAAAAAAAAAAAAAAAAAAAAAAAAAAAAAAAAAAAAAAAAAAAAAAAAAAAAAACTCACAACTCCAGTAGGTGAATAAGTGGTGATAGTGAACTTCTGGTCACTGTTGTAATCCCTGTATAAAAGATCTACAATAATAAAAAAAAATAAAAATTATTTCTTGAAAAATATATAAAAATAAATGATGGAAATGGAAGAATGAATTTAGAGAGAGAAAGAGAATAATACCTCTGGCTTTTTTGCCGATGTCAGAGTAGAGACCTGGACCCTTCGCCATTGAGAAAACTGGAAAATGGAAGATGAAGAAAAAAGGTTATGAGGTGAACGGTGAAATGAACACTTTGGAAGAAGGAGTATTATAAGTAATAGGAAAACCCTAATTTCAGCACCTCTTTTTGGAAAAGAAATGGAAGGATCACTTTCGAACGTTTGATGGGAAAATGGAAGGGATTTGGATAATTATGACCGTTTGATTGTTGTTTCTTTTTTTTTTTTTTTTGGAATTTGGATTTCACATGGGAAATGTGAGTTGTTTGGGTGACTAAATAATAGAGTTGAAGTAAATAGGAAATAAATAAATTAAATATATAATATTTTTTATAGACTTAGTGTGAAACAACCTTGAAACTTACAAATAATTGTGACATTTTGAATTTAAATTTGGTGGAAAGTGTAACATCTAAGAACACATAATATTGGCACTTATGATTGAGTTAAATTCTATAGACAAATGATATATAATGTAAAGAGAAATTGCGAGAAAATAATGTATTATTTGAATGAAATGAAAACATAGTTTAAAAATTTGAAGGAGTAAATAAAAAAAACATAGAGAGGATTTAAACTAAAAATTTAATTGGTATTAATGTAAGGATAGAAAAAAAATTATTATATTTACTTGTATCTTATTATCTCACTTTATCGTATTAATTTCTAAAAATATTTTATATAAATATCTAAGTGATGAAATATTATAGATATACCGAGATCACAAGATGTATTCTTCTCTTTTAAAAAGATTTTTCTCTTTAGCAAAAAATAAAGTTTGAACTTCTAATCACATTCTTAATGTGTGTATGTCCCTTACTATAAATCCCAACCACGTGTTGGCTCTTAATCAGTCTATGTGATTGTGTCTTAGCCTCATAGGTCATGTGTAATGCATAACGATAATTGAATTGACTCTTAAGTTAATTTGGAATTGTGATAGGAGAAAGAAAATGTGCATCTATATTGGAGGTGGAAAACGACCTCAAAAATCAAACTTTTCAAACACACGTTTATACTAGATAACTTATAGAACCTTAGATTTAAAAGGTCACAATTTGTTTTGTGAGTTGAAGGATGCTAAAGGAATATTAATCAAGACGAGGTTTAGGGTTCAATTTATAAAAATTAACATAATTCTATTATTATTATTATTATTCTTATTATTATTATTATTATTATTATTATTATTATTATTATTATTATTATTATTATTATTATTATTTCGCATTTTTTAGAGTGTGTAGGGTTCACAGTATCCGTTATATTATAAAAAAATCTATATTAAAAAAAGATAGATTATTAAAATATTAATAATTATTATTAAAATATCCTTCAAATTTTTATGGTTTTTAGAAACAAACTTCGCTTTTTCATATCTGTCTTTTTTCCTCCCTTCTATCAGTTCTATGCTCATAGTGATATCTGCTTCTTCGTCTCTTTTTCAGCTCCGTCTTTATTGTTACTCTAAATCTCATATTTAAAATTTATCTTAAATATATTGACATATATTTTAAAACTGTGTCGTTGGTGAATTGTGATCACATCAAGCAGTGGCAGATCTTGAACAAAATATTGAGGGGAGAAACAAATATTAACTAAAATATTATAATTGAAATTAATAAAATCATATAGTTTTATCGAAGATTCAACATAATATCAATACACAATAAAAATGTAATCTATGAAAAGAGACATCTACGTCGAATTAAAGTTGTGTCATTTATTCTCCTAAAGCCTTGAAATCATTGATAATTAAATAAGAACTAAAGGTTTCAGCTATTTCTTTTTCAATATAAAGCATCATATTGTCAACAAAAATTACATTGTCCTTCTTGTTACATAGTCTTGTCTTGATAATCTTCATTGCTGAAAATGATATTTCTATAGCAGTTGTAGAAACTGGAAGAGTTAAGAAAATACGGATTAGGCAATTAATCAAATAATATGTATTCGTCTTCCCAATTTCTTTTAGAGCTTCACATAATTCATACATAGTCTTCAAGTTATTCAAATGTGGATGCCTAACAGTGTAAAGAATAAAGTGTTTCAATCGAAATATCAAATTAATTTTCTTTTGATAATTAAAATTTAGAGGATAAAATTTATTTACAAGAACACATATATTATCTAGATCAAATCCTTTGTAAATATCTTTAGAAACCAAACTATTGCTTAGACTCAAAAGCTCAATTATTTGCGTACAAAATATGTGATTCAATTCCTACAATTGTTGATCAATTGCAACACAAAAGAGATTTACTATCTATTGTTAACTCATTGTAATGTGATCATGTTGATGACGAGCACGTCCTTTGCGCTCTATATAAATAGCATTACAATCGAGGGAATCAATATCATGTTGCTCACAAAATAATATCACATTTTTCAATCAATCATCCCAACCATTGTCTCTCAACTTTTGAATTAATATTTATGTATTGTTGACTAATTGCATTGCATTAAGTATATATTGAGATTTATGTTGTAAAATTTGACAAAGATGATCTATAATTTCCATAATCTCTTTCATCATGTGCAAAATCAATATGAACTCAAATGATTTTCATAAGCTTATGAGCAACATTAACATTACCACGTGTAGAATAATATGTTTCATTTCTTCTAATATCTTGAAGAACCTCACAAATTGAATTATACAAATTTATCATACTACAAACAAAAGAAAAATGTGAGCTCCAACGAGTATCGTCGACTCGTTTCAAATTGCAAATATGATTTTGTCCATTATCATTTTCAAGTTCGCCGATCTCCAACAAAGTTGAAATCTCCTCTAATATAGCACTTTGCAATTCATCTTGACGCTTACTAGAGGAACACACATCATTGATAATGAAAGTTAAGTGTGAAAAGAAATCATGAATTAATATAAAAAACTTATCTAAAAATAGTAACCAAAGCAAGTTGTAATTTATGTGCAAAATAATGTATATAATAAATATAAGGACAATATTTAAAAAATACATTGTTTTGTGAGTTGAAGAATGCTAAAGGAATACTAATCAAGAGATTTAGGGTGCAAACCATAAAAATTAACATAATTCACTTATTACTATATGTCTATATATCAGTAAAATATATGTATATGAGTTTTAGTCAATGAGTTTAATGGTTATGTACGGTGAATATTGACAATTACTATGAATATTTGATTATTAATTGATAAAAAATACAATTTTATAGTATAATTATATAATTAACGACTCATATTTCTCGAGTGAGTAAAATTAGTTTCCTTTGTGTCTTTTTTGTTTTATCAATTGCGAAAAGGAGAAGAAAGTAAAATTTCTCAAAAGAGATGAATTAGTTTAGAGTTACATTCACATTGTTATTGTTATTAATTTAAAAGCCTTTGTGTATTTTGTGGAGCATAGCTGCAAAAAGTTTTAAAGTAAAGTGAAAAACATTAATAGTTGGTATTATAATAAATTTATGATCGATTATAATATACTTAAAATATTTATTTATGATTTGTTATTCAATAATCAATATTACTTAATTTATTATTTAAAGTGAATTTATGATTTTAGGAGAATCAGAATCGGATGATGTGTGTGAAACTATAGAGAAGATTTAAAGAAAAATATCCACTTATGGAATTAGATTGCATGAAGTTTACATTTTTCAAGTTCCACTTTATTACACTTTTAAAGAAACAAGCAAAGACAGGACACAACATGGTGTGTTAGATGCTATTCCCATTTACAAAGGAACATAATATTTTAGACATCTTCTTGAACACACTTGTTATAATTGGTTTATTTAAAAAAAGAATCAATACGATTTTTTAAAAAGTAAACAATTTACTAGATAAACAAATTAACTTATTAAAAAATGAATATCAATCATATATAAATCTGTTTAAGAGTGTGAAAAAAATTGTCACCTATTTGTAGACACTAATCAATTGAGTTTGTTTATTTAACTAAACAAATGAACTTAACCGACTATTTACAAGCTAATTGTATTTTTTGTTATATTTCAAAATATAATATTGTGATCGTATTATGTTCTTTTTTTATGCATTTGATCATATTATTATTTATACTTGAAATTTGACAAATAGTATATGAATTAGCTTTTCTATTATTTTAGGAGGAATTAGCTTTTGCTATTGTAAAAATAAAATTCATTACATTGTAAGGACATGATAATAAAATCTAATATAAAAATAATTAATACTATAATGATATATAAATCCAATTTAACAATATCGTAGTGAGATAGACAAAATCACGTTGGAACTAGTATAACATTTATAAAATTTCAATAATATAATTTTGTCAATTTTTCCGTAAAACTAAACATGTTCAATTTAATTAGAAATAAATTATCTTGTGATTATTGGTTGATAGCTTCCAACAATGAGTTGTATTATTCCATGAACTTCTAATAATAGAATGGCCACAATCTAGAGAATTTGAGCTATTAGACATGTTTCTAGTTAAATGGAATTCTGAATGATTTTTTTCACAAATGATGTTTGTATCAAATGTTATAGTGACAACAACAAAAAACCAATCTCATTCTCAAATCTCAATGACTCAAGTTATATATTATGCTTTGTGTCTAGGTAATTAATTTGTAACTTTGTATAATGATGTACTCACAAGTGTTTTTATTTCTCTGTTGAATCAACAGTTACAAAATCTGTGTGTAACTCTACTTGTAAAATTTGTTGTCAATTATGTGACTAGGAATCAAAACTCACAATATACAACTATATAAAACTGTTAGCATACACCAATTTGATTCCTCATTGTCCTTTGTATATATTCAACATAATGAATCAAAGTGATAAAAGGAGGTAGTAAATCAGTGCCACTGGCAAAGCAATTAACATTCCTAGTAAAACCCTGTCACAAAAATAAAACAATTGTTAAAACAACAAATACATTCTAAAGAAAATAGATAAACAAAAGCACAAAAATATAAATAAGTGATGATAAAATTCAGTAGATTTTTTATTATTAAATTTTAAGGGTTATACATAATAATTCACGACTTATACTTATGAGTCTTACTTAACAACAACTATATAATCTTATAATCTTAGGCTGAAACAAAAGAGTATCAAATAGATGCATCAAAGAATTACTTACCCTGTACTTAAAACTGCTGGTTGGACATTATACTCTCTTGCAAAAACAAAAGGAACAATTCCTTGGGGTAGAGCTGCCTATGCATTTAAAAATCATATCATATATAAATATAAAATAATATAACTTCAAAATAAATAAATAAATACTAAAAAAGTATTAATAAAATGCAAAAATTAAAAATCAATTAAAATTGTGGTCGATTCAACTGAGTTCAAAATCGATTCAATCCAATTCAATACGACAGGTCTAGGTCTGAATTTGAAAATATTGTGTAAAATTAATAAAAGAAAATAAAGAAAAATTACTTGAACAATTGCTACTTTGAGCATTGTATCTCTTAATCCAATAACAATGGAAGCTACAGCCATTAGGGCAGGTCCAACAAGAAATTTAAGTCCCAATGCTACCATTGTCATCCTTGGCCCACATGCTATGATGCTTGAGTTTGATGCCATAAATAAACCTGTTCAAATTTCATTCAATATAAGCAAAATGGCCCTTTTAATCCAACTCATGAAAATTTATTTTTGTCATTTTAAAAAACAATCATAACATAAAATGAAACAATTGATTGATTCATTCTCTTACCTAAGCTGAATGTTGCCATACCTAGACCTCCACTAGACAATATTGTTATTGACTGCTTAACAACATCTGGCATATCTACTCCCCACCTGAAAAACATATTTTTCTATTCAGTTTTAAATTGTGGTCGTGCATGAACCGTTGTGATCGAATCGCAATTTATGAAGTATTGGTATAGATATAGATATTAGACACGACAATGCATGTCACGTTAGTATCAAAAGAAATATATTAATTAAATGTAATTATACGTTTCAGTGTCGTGTTGACCTGTCAGACAGTCACACACTAAACATAAATTCAATCAAAAGTGTCGGTGCTACAGACATCGTGATCCTTAACATAGCAGAGAATCACTATTGATGCAACTTCATTTGCGATTAAATTATTGTTTCTACAACATCAAAAATATTTATGTTACGATCTAGATCGCATTCGTAAGTTTATTTAAAATCTAATAAATTAAAACAAATATGACATAAGAGTTTGTCGCTACCGTACTTACCTAAAGTGTATGCTTGCCCAAATAAGACCTATAAAAGTTGCATAGGTATTAGGATTCATGATCAATTTCTTCCCCACTTTCATAAGAATAATCAAAATCCTCATTTTCCTTTGTGGTCTAGTTTCTCCTCCTTCTTCCCCTTCTTCTTCTTTTGATTGTACCTCCAAAGAATTTTCACTTTCTCCTTTAACCATAAACAAGAAAAAGATAAATGACACAATTTCAATTGTAGTAATATATGTGAAGCCATAACATTATTTTTCATCAAACTATTTACATTTTATTTTTTTTACTATATACTAACATGAAACAGAGAAAACAGGATAGTTTGTCAACTTTCAATTTCATTTTTGAAGAATATTTAATTATTTAAACAGAATCTAATTCACAAGAGTTAAAGAAAGGAAAGATCGCAACAACAAAAAAATTAATAATAAAATAAAATTTGTTCTGGCCCACCTTTGATTGTCACATATTATTTCAGTTGACTAAACAAGAATAATTTATTGAAGTAAAATATGCTTACATAATTGAAAAATGAAGAAAGGGTGTATCAAATATTTAAATAAAAAAAATTCAATTTTGGATTTAATGTTTGCTGTCCAAAGGTGAGAATGTCAAGGTGAAACAAGAATAAATAAATAAAATGAAAAATTTATATATATAAACTTATACTTTTTGTTTTTTTTTCTTTCACTCCTACAAACCATACACTAAAAAAATAAATAAATTATCTTTTCTTAAAATATAATCATAGTTTTAAAATTGCGACCACATCATATAATTTATGCTGCTACATAAAATTGTAGCCGCATCATCTGCATTATCTTCATTTTGTAAATATCTTTAGTGTAGCCGCAACTACAATTTAAAATTATTGATGGATAAAACGATAAAATTTACGGATTGAAATTCTCACCTGTTCCTTGTGATGATGTTGATGATGAAGCAGGCATAGTCCTAGCAGGAATTGCAGCATCAAGCTCATGAAGAAACAATAACAAATTATACCAAATCATACTTTGCAAGAAAATAATTTGAGGAAGTAAAATATCAGATTCATCTTTATACATAGCCTTCATGAGTGGAATTCCAAGGATCAAAGTATTAGGAAGTGTTGATAATGAAAGACCAGTTATAATCCATTTCAATCCACCTCTATCACTCATCTTAATAATTACAATTAAAACAAAAAATGCAAGAAATTTTTGAACACAATCTGCATATATAAGTTTAAGACTCATTTTGTAGATGTTATTGGAAGAAATGACTTGGAAAGATAACAATGGAACTGAAAAATTTGCAACAAATTTGTTTATGCCAACACATTGATCAGGTGTGAAGAGTTTCCACCATTTAACACAAATGTAAGCTAGAAACATAGTTACATATAATGGGACAGTGGCTGTCACAACATGATAGACATCAATTAAGGAAATCATGATGATGTTGTTTTCCTAAGTGTTGGAAATGTTTTAGAAAACATGATATGATGATAAGGTGTGTTTGTGTTGCATGCTTTTTAGGCTACTTTGGTTGAATTTTATGAATTATTAAGATAGAATAATTTTGTTTTATAAGATGCTTCTTGTTCATAGTGACATATCAAACTTTTCACTATTCCTTCTATTCTCTTATTTACTACCATGGTGCACTCCCATGTTTTAAAAATAGAAGTTATAAAGTTTTATCTTATTATTTTTTAAAAATTTGATTTAAGAAAAGTAAAATCATAAATAAAATAGTTTTATTAAAGGGTAACTTTGGAAGAAAAAAGTAATTTTTTACTACCATGCATCACTAATGTGGTTATTTGTCCACTTTTCTCAATAAAAAAGAATTGAAATTTATAAAATTTTAAATCATACATTCTACCTAATAATAATATAGGCATTTACCAATTTAATTAAAGATTCAAGGACATATAAAATAAATTTACTAATTAATAAATAAAAATGAGGGCGTTTATGTCCACAAGAGATATTAAAAGAAAAAATTAGATTCTGATTTTGATCTTGACATGTCTTAAGGTTCATAGGTTCTTTAGCAAAGGAGACCTATGTATGATTTATCTTCCTGATACAATTAATGTTTATAAATCCTTGTAGATTTGAGAATCATGATAGCTTAATTTTTATTTTTTTGCAAGTGGCAAAGAGCTTGGTTAAGGTGATGATCTCTTTAAATGGAATAAGTTAATTTATTAAAGCTCAAAATGATTTGTAAACAAAAAAAAATATTTGGAAATATTGAAAGTCTTGCATCAAAATAACAATAAATATATATATATAAAAGAAAATTCATATATCCTATTTCCCATTTTTCTTGTCAACAATGGCCACTATTATGTTATATATTTATCAACAATATATGAATTCTAGCTTTTTGAAAAAGTTATTAGAGTGTAGTTAATGATAATGATTTTCCGTTAAGAAAAAATAATAAATAGTTCGAGAGAAATCGAATTCTAAATAAAATATTATTGATCAGATTTTATTTATTATTTTATCGAACTCTAAATTATTAAGATTTCGTTCTCTTAAAAATCTAAAGGTTAAAATAAATTTAACAATATTTATCTTTCATTATGTTAAAACATAAATTTTAACTTTAAAAATGTATTTGTCTTAGTTGAATGTAATATTTTTGTAATTATTTAATTTTACTTAGATGTATATATTTTAATTTGAAGAAACTTTTCAATGGTGGTGAAAAGAAGAATAAAGAAGTGAATTGTGAGTGAAGTAATGAAGGACTTGGTTAAGAACAACGTGAGGAAGAATAATTTCCTAGTTTTGATAAAAAGTGTTAAGCTTAAGTTTTACAGCAGGGAGAATTTTCTTTTCAGAGTGTGATTATTTTCCCCAAAGAAAACCCATCACACATCTTTTTTCATGTTCTATTCGTATGAGAAAATTAATAAATATCTTATATAATAATTAATTAATTAATTTAATTGTAGTTTTAATCTTTTTATTTTTATAAAATTACGAAATTAGTCAATTTATTTTAAAAGTTGATAGTTTTAATCTTTCTCTTTGATTTTTTAACTAAAAAATAATGATGTAACATATATTAAATAACGTGATATATAATATGGTTATATAAAATGATTAACACCTATAAAATTGAAATATAGTATCGTAAAAATTTAACTTTCAAATGAGCCCTCAATAGATAGTAGATTGTAATTAAACTATGAGATTCTTTATTTTGTTTAATTGTGTTTTTGGTGGACTTTTTTTTTTTCTTTAACCCTCTAATTCTTAAGGAAATGAAGTCATATTAATTTGATGTTCGGTAAAAAGATAAATAAAGTGTAATCCATAATTGTTTTAGTTAGAATTCAAATTTGGATTTTTTCGAATGATTTGTCTTTAACTTAAGTTCATTAATCACTTGAGTCATTGATTGACTTAAATTATAACAATTTATTCATTCATAGTTACGCTATGAAAAAGGCTACATTAATGTTGGATTTAAGTACACTTCTATTATCTTTTGTTTTATTTTCACACAATTGTTGGATGGTAAGAAGGTAATCAACATAATGTCACAATACAAATAAAAATACTATCTAAGTTTTATAGAACTATTAGTTCCAATTATAATCTAATATGATTTAAATTATTTTAAAGCCACATTAGTTTCATACTCAATTTATATAAATAAATATTTTAGTGACATATAACCAACAATCTTATTTTGAATATCAATCAAATATGAAATACATCATATCATCCTAATCTAATTGCTTTTCATGTATGTATCTGAATACACATACACAATTTCAAAAAAGCAAACAGACCAAATAAGTAAACTTACAAACAACTTAGAACTTTCTCTTTTATTTCTTGACATCTAAACCCAAGCAAAGACTTAACACTTGCAATCGTGTGTATATATATAATATTTTTTAATATAAAATATTGTGATTATAAAGACAAAATATGAAATTTCTAACAAGGCTTTCCTACTACACAATTAAGTGCACCAGAATGCCTTGTTAACCTACTGACATGAGTTCCATTTCTTGGTTTCATTATGAACCCTTTTTTGAATGGAGTCTTATTAATAGGTGAACCTGATGTAACAAACTTAGCACCATTCATGAACAAGTCCATCTCTGATTGCCATTGCCAATTCTTCCAAACTTCTGGATCTGCATAATCTCTATGTGTGATTTCCTTTGCAGCATTGTTATCTGGAGCAATAAATCTATTTCCTTGACTAAGAATTGTTGGTCCTGAGCTACCACCAATTGCATACATTTGCCAATGTGTGTAGTCATTGTTTACAACATGGACAAAACCAAATCTACACCTAGGCATTCTTTGAATTAATCCTTGTCCAAAGTGGTTGAATGCCACTGTTACTTGCATAAGTTTATCTCCATTGTATGTATCACTAGCTCCAAATAGCATCACCTACAATAGTATTTAATATAAAATATTGAATCATATCAATGCATAATAATTATTAAACTCTTATCTGAATATATAATAATTACTTACATCGTTATGTTTTGTCATGTGACAATTTGAGATAGTGACGGCAGTAGAACCTTGAATGACATCGATAAGACCATCTTCACACTGAGAGAGTGAAACATGATCAATCCAGATGTTAGAAGAACCAAAAATAGAAAGAGCATCACCGTCACTCCTTGTTCTTTGTCCAACATGATTATAAGAGTCTCGAATCATGCCACCTGGTTTAGATTTAATGTTTGAAATGTGAAGGCCATGGATAATAACATTGTTAACAAATTGCATAGTGATTCCAGCACCATCTCTAATTTGAACATTAGCACCACGACCATCAATAGTCTTGTCGGAAGAAACCAACAATTCTTGGTTCAATCGAATGATCATACTACGTTGGAAAGTAATCCACAATGGACCCTTTTGGACAGCACCATATCTAAGGGTACCAGGTTTTGGGTTTTGCATGTCATTATCAGACTCATCAGTGACCACATAAATTGGGCCTCCAAGCCCACCAGTGGCCTTTCTACCAAAGCCCTTACCACATTTGGCTAACTTAAATCTATCTTTAGCCCAATCTGCTTGACACCTCCAACAAGTATCAATTGGGTTAGTTGCTTCACATGCTTCTCCTGCTGCATGTTTTTGCTTCAATTCCCTTCTTGTGTCGTTTGCACCCTCCAAGGCTCTGCATTTTATCAAAGTGTAAGACACTTAGATTTAATTTAATTTGTCTTTAGAGATTAATTTCTACAATTGTTTGTAAGAATACCAGATTCAAATAAAAAAAATATATAAATATCATCATCATATCAATTTATTTTTTCTTCTAATCAAGCGGCAGATATCATCAAATTTCCTCCGTAACAAAATATAAATAAAATTGAGTCAATAAAAATCAATGTATTTAGTCTAAAATTTAGACAAAATACACCGATTTTTATTGGCTTAGATTTGCTTATATTTTATTACGAAATAGTATAATATAATAATACATGAAAAAGAGTAGTAGGTGTAATTATGCATACAAGTGAACATGGAAATTGAGGTCATGTGCAACATCTCCAGGAATTGGAACATAAGAAGCAAGTGCAAGTTTATGGGCCTCTTCAGCTTGGGCTTTGAGAAAATCATCAAACTCAGCAATCCCAGCCTCAAGGCATGGAATAGTAATGGTGAAAGTAACCAAGAGAATTAAAGCAATCTTAGTAGAACTTCCTACCATTATTTTTCCCATGCCCATGTTTTGTGTTTTTTTTTTATTTTTATCTTTGCCCTTAGGCTGGTTTTCCTTTATATATATAATGTTTATGTGTTTATCTATTTTTTGTTTTTATAGCTTTTTACTTATAAATTCCAAGGTCTTGAGATTAGTTTAATCCCTAAACTATCAAAATTAACAAGACCTTGGCAAGCATATACACCAATCAATGCCAAGTTAGTTTGGACCTTAGCATTATGATTGGTTTGTGTTCTATAATGGAACTAGTTTGGGAATTATTAAATAAACAATGGTTGTCATTGAAAGTTTGAAGGGTATGATTCTAAATTTAGCAACACAAAAGGTGGACAACCATTGTATTTTTTTTTAAGGATAACATTCTTAACCAACAAACACTATATGCTATTAATAGGTGAAAAGTCTAAACTAAAGGGAATCAATGTTAGACTTGAAAAATGAAATTAATGACAATCATTAATTCTTCCACTTTACATGATCTTATTACCATCATTTTTTATGACTCTTTTTTTTGCCACATCATTTTCAAAGTATTTTGGCAATTTTCATGTCTTATTAGTTATAGCATGACTTTGTCAATGTATTTGTTTCCAAGCAAAATAACATATGTTAATAACAAGAAACCGCTAATAAATATTGACTCTATAAATATTATTTCTTGATTTTATAGGATTCCTGTAATATGAAAAACCTAAATAGTATATCCATCAATTTACCAAAGACAATTCTATTTTATTTGAGTTTCATTATGCTTAGTTTCAGGTCATTTTTTTTATGTTCTACTTCCATTAAATTTTAGAATGAATGAAAAATTACTGGGGCAA
>JBBPBR010000008.1:1707491-1723698 GCA_037974775.1 Cicer pinnatifidum
CTTTAACCAGACCTCATAATTTATTAATTGTATCTTGTTATTCAATCATGTAACTTTGATTTTTTTTTCTTCTAAAAAACTATTGGTTTCCCTTAAATCTTGTAAACACATAAATTCCTTCAAGATCTTAAAAATCTTTTGGGTTATAAATCCATTAAAATTCTAGTTATAAAATCTTGTTCATAAAAATGTATACAATTCTTTTATAATCTTTTAAATTTTTCAAGAATATTTTTTTAAAAAAAAATTAAAATCTTAATTCAATACAACATTTTTTTTTAAAATTAATACATTGTAGACTTATTGTAACTCTTAATTAATACTACTTTTATATTATATTTTTCTATTAACTATTTTCTTTTATCAACGGTTTTTTTTATCAAAAATCGTAATATGATATTAGAGCATTCTAATAAGTGGCAAACACCTCATTCTTCATACAATTTACTTATGGATGTACTTTTAGAAATTCTTGCGAGAATTATTACATCGAGGGGAACAAGGATAGGGAAGAGGAGGAAGAAAATATTTCTTAAAATATTTTGATTATGAGAATTTCACATTTCCTAAAATATTTTGAATATGAGAATTTCACGAGAGATTGACAAAAAGATCACTATGGACGGTGTAAATGAAGACTTCTTAAAAGGTCGCACATTGAAAAAGTATTTTAAGTCAAACATGATTGAGCTTTAAATCCTTATGTTTGGTCTTCCGAAAAAAGATGCATCATCTTATTAATATAGATTATATCATCAATTTTTATAAATCATCCTTCTATAGTCTCGTACCTACATGACCTCATAATCCTTCTCATTCAAATATAATTCAGCTAATTCATATGTCTATTTGTTTATAAAAAACTATAACAAAGACACATACTTTATATAAAATTTTATAAAAATTCAAAACTCGTAATTATGTAATATAAATCATCTATGTTTATATATATTTTTAAAAGTTTATATATTTGTTTGAAATTATTTAATAAAGTGTCACATAGTTTTAAAAGTTTATTAAAATTTGTGGAGTTAATCTACTTATCAACAATTTTTAATTTAATAGTTTTTAATTTTTAAATATTAAAATTCATTGTTCCCTATTTTTTCTTTTATTTAGGTATGTTTTTTTTCCAAAAATAAAATTAAAGAATCATATATTAAAGATTTTCTTTTTAACAATAATTTAATATTCATTCAAACAATAAATTTCTCTTTGACTAAATTCAAACAATATATTTAAATAATATTTTCAATTATATGGTATAATAGTGCCAAAATAAATTAAATGCGATCCTAAAAAGAAAAAGATATTTTATTAAAGAAAAAAATCGTATCTACTTCATCACTAACAAAATAACATGCAGGGTTTGTGTCTCATACATAGAATGAAAATTCAATTTTATGAGAACTCAGAATAAAATCTCATAAACCAAACCAAAGTTAAAATTAAAACAAGCGCCGATTTTCAGATGTTACTGTCCACACAAATCAAAATCCCTATGTTACAATTTTCCCCAAATTCAAAACCCTAACCCTAACAATAATTTTTTGCCACAACATGAGCAATGAGATCGGACAGAAACCTCCACCGTCAATACTCGTTGGCAGATTCAAGGCTCTGTTGAAGCAACGTGAAGATGATCCAAGGCTTAGAAATTCGCAACCTCCTTCAACTGAAGAAATTGTTCAGATTTACGAATTGTTATTGTCGGAACTCACGTGTAATGTGAAACCTATCATCACTGATCTCACTATCATTGCTGAACAACATAGGGAACATGCTAAAGGAATCGCTTATGCTATTTGCGCTCGTATTCTTGAGGTTTTCTTTGTTCCTTTGTAATACTCAATACCATTCCGATCAAAAGCTATCGTTGTTTCAATTCTTGCAACTTCAATTGTTATCTATTTCATTTCTCTTATTTTTTATTTTTTTATTTTACGAATTTACTTTCTTGCGCTTAGATAGTGAAAAGTCTCGATTTTTTTTTTCATGGGTTTCACAATTCTGGCGATTATTTGGAAATTTTTAATTTAAAGGAATCATTTTGATCATATTGAAATATTAGTACCTTATAACAATTAACAAATGGTAAAATTTAGAGATTCAAGTAAGTATAGACACTTCAACAGTGAACAAGTTTGAGCACTTAAAACTCGATTTCAAGAACGTATAAAAGTAAAGTAGTCAGTGTTAGCAATGGTGGATGAACAAAAGTTGTCGAATAATTATTAATTAATGAGGTTCGTGGCCTATGGTGGATATAATAGGCATTGCGGCCGATGGTGGTTGGTACAGAATCTGCCATGGTAACGAATTTGACAACACTGGACATACTATAATATATTTAATTTTAAAGGATTAAGGCAGGTCTGTCATCTGAGGATGGAGGTCTGTTCAAGTTGGTATACAATATACCAAATCCTCACAGCTTTTCATTTCTGTGAGTTTTTGTGTGTATGTGTGTGTTATATGAGTTACATGTTTGAGTTAGCTCATAGTTTCAAAATGAATGACAATGAGCAAGGCTGCAATTGACTGTTTAACAAATTCTTTAATTGTATTAGGCCTTGACAACCAACATACAACTTAATCGAATCTTTTTGAGGCAGACTAATTAAAAACCGTTTTATTATAATACTAATGCATTTCTTTTTTAAGTATATATGGGCATAGTTTTGTGATGTCAATGGGAAATCTCCAGTTTGATTATTGGCAAAATTGATACAGGGACTTTTACTAAAGTATTGTGTCTTAACCTAACCATGTGTCAATTTTGATTTTAGAGTTTAACATCAGTAATCTGTCCTCTGAAAATGGTAATTATGTAAGAATTGTTTAAAGACTTCGGTAAATAAATGTGCTCTAAAGTTTTTTATAGTTGTTCTAAAAGCACAATTCATCATGCAAAATGATGTCACGACATGCTATTGAGGTTAATGAATGGAGAGTAACCTCTTTTTCTTTTCAATGATTTCATTTTCCATTTTAGTTGATAGTGTATTGTAGAAAACTAGTATCTCTATTATTATTCGAATCTCTGCTCTTTGCATAGTTATCCAATTGTTTGAAGCTATCTTTTTCCAGGTGTCAGCAGATCAAAAGCTTCCTTCACTCTATCTCCTGGACAGTATTGTGAAGAATGTTGGCCAGGAATATGTTCGACACTTCTCATTACGTCTACCCGAAGTAGGTCAATGCGAGTTGAATTATAAATTTAATTCCTAAATGATTTTATTCTGTTATTGAAACTTGTAGTTCTATTGTCTTCCAAGGTTTTCTGCGAGGCATACAGACAAGTTCAACCAAGTTTGCATTCTGCTATGCGACATCTCTTTGGTACCTGGTCAAAAGTCTTCCCTCCCTCTGTCTTACGGAAGATTGAAATGCAATTGCAATTTTCTCAAGCTGTTAATAATCAACCATCCAGTGTTAATGCCCTCAGGGCTTCTGAATCTCCTCGACCAATTCATGGGATACATGTTAACCCAAAATACATAAGACAGATGGAACGCTCTACTTCAATTATGGATGGTGTAAGTTTTTTTTTTCTTTTTCAAATCTGTACTCTTTATAAACTATTGTGGATGAGACTGCAGCACATTCACTTGCGGATTTAATAAGGATGTGTTTGGCATCGATAATTTGCATGCATTCGGAAGGAAAAAAAAACTGTTTACATGTAACCAGAACCCAATGTAATTTTTGTAGAAAATACCTTTATTTTGTGCAAATGCTCAGGATCTCGCTCAGCAATTTTTTTTTTTTTTTTAATTTTCTGTATTTAAATATTTTTAATTTTCTTTAAGGCAGTGAAAGTCATCAATTACATATTAGATACTTTTATTTCCATGTATCCAATTTTCACCTTGTTCTATGAGAAAGATTATATTGTATGTATTGGTATCGTCTGGAAACAAAGAGATCCTGCAAACTACTATAAGTTGCATTCTGACAGTCTGTTGGTTTCATCCTCACAGGTTGGAGGTGAAAGGTTAGACTCAACAGGAACTGTAGGAAATGCAAATTTTGGCCTTGTAGGTAGTAAGATTCATCAATTTGTGCCAGGTAGAGTAGAAAGATCCTCTTCACCATCAAGAATTGGACTTGATAGGCATATGCCCTCATATATGGATGAATATGTAGCTGAAAATTCTGCTGTCAGGACAGTTGAGAGGGAATCTTCTCATCTTGCTGTTGATCATGGACTAGCTAAAGGATTAGGTAGGGAAGAAGAGTTGGGTGAGTGGCCGCGGAAGCAGTTTTCTGGTGATGGTCGGAAGAGGTTTCAAGCTTCTATGACATACAATCTTAGTAATGGACATCCGCGTCAAAATCCAAGAGCTCTAATTGATGCCTATGGTAGTGACAAAAGCCAAGAAACTTCTGGCAGTAAGCCTTTGTTAGTTGAGCGGCTGGGTAGAAATGGTATTGATAAGGGTTTGACAACATCGTGGCAGAATACTGAAGAGGAGGAGTTTGATTGGGAAGATATGAGTCCAACACTAGTAGACCATAGCAGGAATAGTGGTATCCTGCAATCAACTATTGGTTTCTCCTCAGAAAAGCCTGTTACTGTTGCAACCAGTGCAACTTCTTCGGTGTCAAGGATGTTTCCTGGTCTCAAGTCTAATGTTGAGTACCGTCCACCAGTCTTGCCGGCAACTTTCGAAGCAAGACACTCTCTAAATATGCATGGTCTTCGCCCTCCCAGCTTAAATCCTGTATTTCCATTGAAGAATCCTGTTAGGAATCCGTTCGAATCAATAAATGCTAATGGTACCATTGTGAGTCATGGTCTAATTAGACCTTTTCCTATACATGAACAATCGTTGCATAGTGTTGAGAACAATGACATCAGTAAAAGAAACCTGCATCAGTTACCTAATCAGCTAGCTGGTCTGATTTCATCTAACCCGCCAAACAGTGGACCAACACCACAATTACAGTTTTTTCCATCTCAGGATCCAGCAGCATCACAATTTACTTATAGGAGCTCTTTGCAAGGACATGGTGCTGCTATTAGTACCCCCATGCCAAATGCACGGCCTGTTATGCCACTCCCTTTGCCAGGCCAAAGAATCCCAAACAACTCTTTACATTTCCAGGGGGGAGCTTTGCGACCTTTACCTCCAACCGGCCCACACGCTCCATCCCAGATGTTACCTCATCCCAATCCTAGTCCTTTTGTGTCAAGTCAACAGCCAAGTGGTGGATATTCTAATTTGATTAGTTCACTCATGGCCCAAGGTGTAATCTCATTGGCTAATCAAGCCCCTACACAGGTAACTAAATCTATCATAAGTTAATTTTTTATATTCCCATTTTCCTTCCATTTTTGATTTGATTGTGAACAAATTTTGTAATTAAAATATGTTGTACGTTTGTAGGATTTTGTTGGAATTGAGTTTGATCCGGATATTCTGAAGGTTCGTCATGAATCTGCAGTCAGTAGCTTATATGGTGATCTTCCTAGACAGTGCACAACTTGTGGCCTCCGATTCAAATCCCAAGATGAGCACAGCAGTCACATGGATTGGCATGTGACTAAGAATCGTATGTCTAAAAACCGTAAACAGAAGCCCTCTCGCAAGTGGTTTGTGAGTGAGAGCATGTGGCTTAGCGGTGCAGAGGCATTGGGAACTGAATCAGCTCCAGGTTTTTTGCCAACCGAAACAGCTGAGGAAAAGAAAGAAGATGAAGAGTTGGCAGTTCCTGCTGAAGAGGACCAGAATACATGTGCATTATGTGGAGAGCCTTTCGATGAGTTTTACAGTGATGATACGGAGGAGTGGATGTATAGAGGAGCTGTATACCTTAATGCGCCTAATGGGATAACGGCAGGCTTGGACAGGTCGCAGTTAGGTCCTGTTATTCATGCTAAATGCAGATCTGAATCTACTACGTCCCCATCCGAAGATTTTGTGATGGATGAAGGGGTACGTGTTTCTCATATTATGACTGATCTATGCGTTTGTCTAGTTTTTGTTCCACTTTAACTCATTGACAAGCATTTTGATCCTTAGAACAATACTGGTTGTAGAATTGTGCAACCATGTTATTAATTTGGTGCTGTAATTTTTTGTCTTCAAGTGTGAATCAATCGATTATATTGTAAATTGCACATTTTGGATGAAATGCAACTGCAATATCCTGTTTTTTTTTTCTTCTTTTTCTGTCGTCTTCTATGCCATGTTTTGCATGATTGCAACCCTAGGGGTGGTAATTTTGCTTGAACCACTCTAGTTAAATTTAAAAATTGCAAATATTTGTGCATGTGGACTTGTGAATGTGTTTATGTGCTTCAAGCATTCTTCAGCAAATATTTATTCTTTTGTTTTCCTTTTTGTATGCAGGGCACCTTTGAAGAAGGCAACCCAAGAAAACGAATGCGGGGCTGACTAAAGTTGACCAGTTTTGTTCGCTGTAACTTATGAATTTCGGATTAATGTATGCTTTTACAATTTTTTTTTGAAGTAGAGCAGAATCTTCTGTAATACATGGCCTCTTGCCTAAATCATGTACATGTATAGTTGCTCCTGTAACATGCATATTTTATTGCAGTCAAAGGTTACATTTAACCTGCAAATTTTCAGTTCCTTACATTTATTGTCCCCAAAAACCTTTCAAAATTGTTATTTCTTTTGCATTATTTCTGGGATGGAGACCGGGGAGCTAGAAGCTTTGTACTGGAGCAGTTATTACCAGGAGGATCCATGAGCACTTACTGTTTGAATTGTTGTATTCAATATAAATGGTGCATTTATGAGAAAGAATATTACAGTTATTTGATCTTTTTTTTTTCCTTCTATAATTATTTCTGCTAGACATTTTATTTTACTGTCAATGGCCCTTTCTATTAGTGTTATTTTGCTTTTAGTTTTGTTGTTCCAATGAATGAAAATGAAAAAAAAAAAAATTCTAGTGTCAGAGATGGCGTCACCAATGAGATGACATTGTTTGAGAAAGTGACGATGGTGAAAGAAGTGGCATAGTAATCATGGATTATTCATGGACTAACTTCTCGTAGTTAACATTGATGTGTAGTAGGAAAATGATACAATGCAGTTGTAAGCTTATATGTTGTAAAGAACTCAATTGTGCTTGCTCTTTTGTTATTTTGTTTTTGTTATTTTTATTTGATTTTCCATTAAGATACGTCTTTCTTGCATTTTGCATAATCATATTACCTCCATGTTCTCAATGTTCACTTCAAGTTAGACAACAGTGGTTCGTGTTATTACACTATAATAATCAATAACTTTGTCCTTAAAACAGATTTCATTAATTCACTTTACTATTTTAGTCTACAATATTGATAAAAAGCACATTAGTTGGAAAAATAGGATCGTCTTACACAAGAATCAAACCATAGCCAAGTTGACTTAAATAAGCAAATGAATGAAAAAAGCAAACGGAAACATAGCCATAATCTAGTTGTCTGGCTGAGCAAGGGTGTTGATAGATGAAGAGTAGTTCGGTTTTCTCTATTGAGGGTTCACACGACAAATAATAAGATAAGTAATAGAATTAGTTACTCTATCTTTAATATGTTTGGAAATTACAAAAATGATCCGTTTAATTAAACACACTTAATAGTTCATGAAACAATTGATTATAACTCGATTAAGTAGTTTCGACTCACTATACAATGATATCGTGGAATAGTAAACTTTTAAAGACACATTTAATCAATTGTTAAACAATTAACGTCAATTTTCTCTAAAATAGGTTTTTTATTTCATTGTATTTTCAAACGCACTTTTAATAAATTATCGAAAGTCGAAACAATTACTACTGTTTGAAGAAGAAAAAAAAAACACTGTACCCTCTTACATTTATTCCTCCTCTCCAATTGTAGCTTCAAAAATATATTGTATGCACGTCTAAACAATCTATTAATTAACACCAAACTTGATTAAGGTGAAATAATTCACGTAGTTTACTCGTAATTTGAAGAAAAAATATAACTTAACTAAGGTAAAATAATAAAAAGAAGGTATTAGTATTACTAGTTGACTCACCAACACCGCGTTTCTCCAAAGGAGAGAACATCGCTCAATCTAACTATCTATCATCATTCATCACTTCATTTCATTCTCCAGAAAAAACCCAAACCCCCATGTCGCTCTCCGCCACCACCGTGTTTCTACTAACACTGGTGGCGCTAACTACCACCACCACCATCGCCGCCACCACACCAATCATAGGTCTAGACTCATTTCTAACAGACCAATCTCGCATCGATCCCCAATCCACACAAGACTCCTTCACCACTCTCCCATCCACCATAAAAAAATCTCTCTCCAATCTCCCTCCTCTCTCCCTCTCTCTCTCCCTCTCCCCAATCCCAATCTCTCTCACTCTTCACCTCATCGGCGATTTTCCTCCCAACACACATTCTCTCCTCTCTTCCTATCTATCTCCTCTCCCATCTCCCTTCCACGTCATCACCCCTACCTCTCATCTCTCACATACTCTCTCCCTCTCCCATACTCTCCACCTCCACGTCACCAATTCCCAAACCCAAACCCTCTCCAATTCCATTTCCCAAACCTTAACTTCACTCTTCCAAACCACTCCTTCCCCACTCCGAACCTCACTCCTACCCTTCCCCTATTCCTCCATCGATAAAATCATTAACGAACATTTCCTTTCCTTATCTCCCAAACCTGAAGGCTTTCATCTTTACCTAATTAACCTCCCCAAACCTAAAACCGATCCTATTACAAACACGGTTAAACCCTACGCTTACACCTATACCTCCACCGCTTCGGATAATTCCTCTCCCGGTTTCACTAACTGTCTTGGAACCTTCTGGACTTCTAAAAACCGTTATTTCTGGATCGATCTATCCGCCGGTCCCGTCGATTACGGTCCGGCGATATCCGGCGATGGACTTATACCGAAAGGAGAGTTTCATCCTTTTGCTACACTCCACGGCCGACCGAAATCGCAGAAAGCGTTTGCGGCCGACCTCGCTTCACTTGTTTGGAGTGCTTATCAGGTTTTTCTGACTCCTTCTTTGAGAATTCCTGTTGTTTTTGAGAATAAGCTTGTTGTTCAGTTTATTCATGTTTATTCCGGTGAGGAGAGTGATAGGGATATGAAAGGATTGGATTGGAAATTGATTGAGAAGAGTTTTAGAGATGAGAGTGATGGTAGTGGTAAGGTTTTGTTAGGGGATCAAAGTTTGAGTTTTAAGGTTTATGATATTAAATATGACGAGTGTTCCATTTGTTCGTTTGCGGTTTCTAGGTCGATTAATTCCTATACTTCGAGGTTTTTGTTTGATAATTATACTTTGATTGTGAGTGAGTATTTGGATTCTAAGAGGTTGCATCAGATTTTGTCTGATAATGTTGATGAGATAAGGAAAATCGGTGGGATTCCTGAGGAGGATTCTGGTAGGGTTGTGCCCGTTTATGTTTTTGATTTGGATTACACTTTGTTGTTGATGTTGGATCGGTATCATCAGAGTGTTGCTTTTAAGGATATGGTGATTGCGGTTAGGACTAGGAATACTCAGACGGTGAGTGATTATACTTGTAATGGACGTCATGTGTTTGTGCATACGAGGGAGCTTGAGAGACCTATTGTTGGATCAGTTCTTCAGAGTATGTGGGGGGTTTCTCCGACACATTTGAATTGGAGTCCTTTGCATAATAGTACTTTGGTGGATTATACTTGGAGTATGGGGCAGACGCCGTTTGGTCCGTTTTCGGAGATTTCGTCATTGTCTTTTGTGCAGAAGGATGCTGCAAGGAGGAATGTTCTTTTGACATCATTGAATTACAGTGTGATGAGTGCTATTGATGTTCTGCAGTCTATAGAGATGCACGGTGGGGACAGGAATCTGATCAGGCAGAATCAGCACGATGAGTTTGTTCAGAGATGGAACCTTTTCAAGTACAAGCTCAACAAGGCGGTGTCTGCGTTGTCGCATTTGGATTACGAGATGACTTTGTTTTACTTGAGGTCTTCTGATCATGATCTGTTTGCCATTCACTCCATGGTGTATCATGCCTCTCAAGAAATTGAGGCGTCTCTCGTGTGCTTTAAGGACCCTCCCTTTCCATGGGTTTCGGTCTCCACTTCTGCCGCGGCTTTCCTCGCCCTCTCTTATGTTTATGCAAAGCGACATAAAATTTTCAGAAATAAAAGGAAGCAATTTTGATGCTCTCACAACAGGACAGAAGTTTTGTATGATTTTAAGAAAGCACAACATGTATCATTGTACAAGAGGTATGCAGATGGATTTGATATTTTCCTACTTTGGTTGTTCTTTGTAATCAGTTTTTTTAGGGAGTTATCTTACCTTTTCAGTATGATGATACAAGTTTATCATTTCCATGTGGCATGAGTATTATTAGAAGAACACTAGTAGATTGGAAATCCTAGCTTTAAATATGTGAACACATAATAAGAGAAATACAAAAGAAAATGATAGACAATCGGATCTTAAAACATCCAAAGACAGCTATGAAAAGCTTTTGTTATTGATAAATTATGAAACTGGCTCCTGTAAGTTACTAGGATATATCTGATTGTAGTTGTCAATAAAAATATTTGAATGAAAGCAACTAACAGAGTATAAATTAAAACCAACATCGTCGCAGACTAGCAGTACCTGGGCTACATTAGATGAACAGTAGTGTGCTACAGTACCATAACAGTCAGCACATTAAGTATTGCCGTAGTATGACCAAAAATATGCCCAAACTGCAACATAACCCAGTGTTTAATTTCAAGTGACCCAGTTTGTCCTGCAGCTTCTGCTTTCCACTTGCCATGACTGATTAAAGCGGGATCAACTACATAATTTGTGGTTTCTTGTTTCTTTATGGGTTTATTCTAGAATAGGTTAGAAATCTTCATGCTGCAGTGTCTCTCAACGTTATTCATCATGAAGTTTAACAAAAAGCAATTCAGCATTTACATATAATTTACCAGCGATCGTCCCTTCGGCCGCATCATCCATGCTTTTGATTTTCAGACATGTTAAGGTTCATTAATTTTTGCATAAAACTAAAATAGAATGTATAGCAACTGTGATGCTTTATTGAAGGACAAGGTTGGGTTGCAGCTTGGTAATATCATATATTAGTGGTCTAGTGATCAATTAACTGATTTTTGCACCTCCTAGTTTGGTGGTTGAAGTTAGATTCAAATTGAATGATAGAATTATGTTCTGCCAGTGCAGAATTCATGAGTGGCAGAACCCAATGCTTCAGCAGCATTTTCATGATGAAGGCTTGTAGGCTTTTGTACCTCTAAGTGTTAAGTGGTTGAAAGATGTACTATGTGCCATAGATGAAAACATACAAACAGTTTATTTCTCGTGAATTCCTATTTTGGTATGAATAATATATGTTGTATGATTGTATCCGTTAACATATCAACCTGGATATCAATACCGTGCATGGTAGCACATGTTCTCCCTGACCTTGAAAAGTACAAAATTTGATCTTCATTTAATGTTGTTTGTTTTTATCAGTGGAAACATTGAACACTGTAATCGTTCATTAAAAACGTTTATTTATTTTAGGGTTGAAAAAACATATTTCAATCCTGCCTATTACACTTCGAAATGGGAACTGTTGTTGCAAACGTTAAGAATTCTGAAAACTATTTGAGGACAACTTTTTTGGAGTCAACTCCCCACCCAAATTATCTGTCTGTGCTTTGCTCATCATGCAACACACCGTTTAGCTTAATTGAGATCCGTCATTGACTAGAGATGTTGCCAAAGTAGTCATTATGACTTGGGCAATCCTAGGTTTTTAGAGTTAGGCTTAAAGTTCAAAATTTTAAGACCGTATCCAATCAAGCTAGATCTTGTTAACTATGGCTTGCATGTATGTATTCTGGGATAATCAAGCTTAGTATTTTAACCAAGTAGTTTTTTATTTTCAAGTCCAAAACTGAAAGTTATTCAGATCTATGCATAGAAGTAATTCAATGTTACAAAGAAGGAATTCACAATTATTGTTCTACATGTTTCCTCTAGTGATGGTGCTGTGAATTCTATAGCACTTGTTCACCTTGGCTACGAAGACTGACACTTCTTTTTTAAAATCTAGCCAATTCAAAAAATATTGAGTACATGTCTTGTATTTCTAAGTTGTCTTTTGGAGTTTCAGAAAGGGGATATCCCCAATTCCATCACAGAAGATCCCATCCAACTCATCATCATCACTTGCTGTCTGTTGCTGTTGACCCTTTGTGTCTTCCCCATTAGTTTCATCCCCAGATATGTTCAAATTCTTTTCAACTAAGTCTCTAAATATTGTTGAGCGTAAAAGGAGCCCAAGTGCAGTGGGAGAAGAAGACGACTTAGTGCTGGAGATTTGGTATGTTTTATCTTCAAACACTGCATACTTTTGAGGGGAATTCAGATAATCTGAATTATAGGTACTGCTGTGGTGGGCCAAGGATTTTGGCCCCTCTATTGGAGAATAGTTAGATAGCGATGCCACTGTCTGAGATTCTGGCACTTCCATTTCTTCAAGTTTTGTTTCTGAGATATTTCCCACTGAAGATTTTAACCACCTCATGTAAGTACTCAAGTCGAAGTTGGTTATAGCATGGCTTCCTCTGTACTCAATGGCTGCTATGTCATAAGCACGAGCAGCTTCTTCTTGGGTGCCTGCATTTGGGAATGTACAGAGATTTGGTTAAGTAGATGTTCTTAGAGGTTAATGAATGACAGAAACATATCTTTGTTTGTGTATGTCTGCATGATTTGTATCCCTATGATGGGCTATGAAGATTCAACTTACTGTAGGTGCCAAGGTAGAGATACTTGTTTCCAAAAACCCTTCCGATTCGTGCTTCCCATCTACCGTTATGGTGGTGCCTGCAATATACCAATTATATTAGTAAAGTTATCTTCATTTACAACATCTTAGAATGGCTATATATTCAACCATCATCTGTTTCACCTTGCAACACCCCTATACTTTGATGCGCCTCTTGAGAAGCCACTGCTCTTTCTGTAAGATAGAAAAAGAATCACAAAAGGGTGAAAAGGCTGTGATAAACTTATTTTAGGGGTGTCTTGTTAGGACTTAGATTAGTAGCATTTGTTACTAGAAGTTAGTTATTAGTTAATTAGGTTGTTAGTTATTAGTTATTGAGGTAGTTAGTTGCGTCGTTATTGTTGTTCTATTGATTATTTTAATAGGTTAGTTGTTTTGAATTCTTTTCCTTTATTCTATATCATAACACTCAGGATATAAAATAAAGGGCAATGATTCAAAAACAACTAACCTATCAAAAAAGAATAATAGAACAACAATAACAACCTACCAACAACTAACTAGTAACTAGCTTTTAGTTACAAATGCTACTAATCTAAGACCTAACATGCTATATATTGTAAACACTTCTAACAGGAATAAATCTTTCATAGGTACTTCCCTTGACATGATCAAAGTCTTAGTCTTACCTCCTTAAAGTTGCTAAATACTCTTCTTTTGTCATAGTTTGCATTATCTCTACCTGTTTATCATAATCTGAGACCTGTTGGAAGTATAAGGAGCACTGAATGAATAATCTGCATTTAAGCATTAAGTAAAATATGTGTGTTATCATTTTTAGGTGACAGATATCGTCATACAGGAAAATTGGTGACAGTCAATGTTCCCCAGTACTTTATTGCAGCTAAGTCATATGCTCTGGCTGCTGATTCTTCTTCATCATAAGCCCCTGCGGCATTTGAAAGATAGTTTGTCTTTGTCTATAAGTAATTAACAGTGATGAAAGCGAAATATTTTGGTCTTCTAATAAAGTTACTTACCAAGATAAACTGTTGGTCCCAGTAGCCAATTCCAAAGGAAAAGTTTGAAGATAAAAACGCATTTTTATGTTAGAATGGATAACAAATGCTTTTGAATAAATGAAAACATTAACCAATGAATAAGAAAAAATAAGCAAAGAAGAAGCTGATGCAAAGGCCTAGGAGGAGTAACCCTACCTTGCTTCCCTTTCTTCTTTTGGGTCATGTTCCAAGAGAGTTTGTCCCATAAGTGAGCTTCATATCGACCCGTCCATCTATGTCTGATTGTTCAAATTCGAATTGGAATTAACAAAAGAAAAAGAAGAGTTAAAGTGAATGCTTGACATCTATTGGAAACTATAGAGCAAGGTAGTCTCTTCTTCATAACCTGCTAACACCACGAAATCTCGAACTTCGCTTTGTTGTGCTTGTAGTAGAATTTTGGTAAACATGTTGCTTCTGATCTTGGTTATCCTCAGAAGTAAGTGCAGCTACCACAGGCTCTCTTCGACGTCTCTTGGCAATTACTTGAAAATCATCGTCTTCCATGGACATGCAGCTAGTTCTTTTGTTCTCCTCAATTTTTATCATCATTTCCATTTCTCCTATGACTTGTGTCTACCTTTTGGGTAAACTTTTTTCCTTCTTAGTCTTCCTTGACTTGTTGCTTGTGTAGATATGTATCTTAAGCATGCATGCTTGTTTTGGAACTACTTAGTTAGGTTTTTGTCTTTTAATAAATTAAGGCATGAAGTTAAAAACAAGGAGACGTCGATTACGGGGAATTCAAGGACAAATTTATGTTGCCCTGTTTGCTAGCCTAAGTCCAAGTGTTGTGAATTTACTTCATATTCGTGCATGTATGTATGATTTATATAGGAGGATATAAGACAATCATTAGATGCAAATCAACAAAAATAAACGTGTCAGAAGTGAGGGTTGTTTAATACTAATATTTCGATTTTCAATTCTATGAGTTTGTTTAATACTAATGTTTTGATTTTCAATTCTTTGAAAGGCCAAATACATGTTTAAATCTTATTTATAATTATAATTAGGTTGGTCAAAGAAAAAAATAATAATTGCATCCCTAAACATTCAATAATATGCAATTAGTTAGTACAAGTTTTCTATATAGTTTATAATTTGATTTCTAAATTTTAAATAATTTATAATTAAAAATTATTTAGAAATTTAAAAACTTGACCAAGAATGTTTAACAAATCAAGGGAGGCTTAGGGATATCTCAAACGAAAAAAAGTTTGATATGTTAGCATTTTCACACAGCAATGCTACTTTATGAATAAAATATAATAAATCTGATATGTAGTTTCATGATGTGGTTCATTTTAAAGTAGATTGAAAAAATGACGATAATCCACCTATCATGATTAAAAAGCATTTTTATTTTTTTATGAACCTCGAGCTTTACTTGATGTCTTTTAGTTTGATTCTGTTTAGAAATTTCGGCCAATGATTCTTAACTTTTATTTGAGATCAGTATAATATTAATTCTATTAAGAGTTAGCTAATTAAAAAACATTTGTCAATAAAATTATTTGTTGTAAATTTGATGGTTTATTCTAAATATGCTTATAAAATTGTGATGTTTATGTATGAATTTGTCTCTTCTAAAATGAATAATTTATTTTAGAGAATAAAAATAATAATACTATTAACTATGATTAAATGAATTATTAATATTATAAAAACATAATTAATTATAAATAGTTATAATATCAACTATTATTCACTCATAAAAAAGTTAAATATTGCGTCGATGCACTTCTATTAAATATGAAATGAGGTTATAAAAGTAAAACAAACAATTAAACATTTTAAAATGTGGGATAGACAAAAGTTTCCAAACAATTTCTTATACCTAATAGCACTAGACAGAGTATATACTAGAGGGTTTTTTGAACTTGATGCTAATACATGATTGAAACCAAACAAATTGTTATAATCAATGCATATCCAACTCGCCGCGAACATGAATACATTCACATTGTTTTTTGCATTTTGTTTGTGACCAAAAAGGCCTGAGAAAGAGTTTGTCGTTTTTCGAAAAGATCTTTAAATAAAAAAGGTTTTTTTTTCCTCGATTACTATAGCATACATGAAAATTAATAAATTTCAAATATAATTATTTTTAAGATCATCCTAATAAATGTTCTAAAGTCATTGATAAAAGATTCTATAAAAATTTGCATAAAAATAAGACTTTAAGAAAAAAATTGTCTGAAAAATATATAAGTTACTTCCTTTGTTTTTCCAAATTTTGATTCTTACATATATATTAAAAAATAATAAATTTAAATTAATTTAGTATTTTTTTATTTTTCATTTATTAAGTAAAAATAAAATTCATTTAACGTATATTTTTAACTTTTTAAAGGTATAAAAAAATTATTAATTACATCT
>JBBPBR010000008.1:1821236-1832947 GCA_037974775.1 Cicer pinnatifidum
ACATGAACGTCTATGAAACATTTGCATACTATCATTACCTTTATTCACTCAACGGTTTGATTTTCACTAATAAATCTAAAGTTGGTTTTTTTCTTTATTGACTAAAGTTATTATGATTAATTTTCTCTTTTCCTACTAAGACTTCTGGATAATATAATAATAACTTCTTTCTGTCTCCTCAACAAACTACCTTTTAAATAAATCGTTGTAATAGAGAAAACGTGAAATATTTGTTAATAAATACACATTTATGAAAATAATAATTTTTTAAAATTTGTATTATTTTCTAGAAAAATATAGATAATTATTCAGTTGAAAAGTCTATTACCTTTCTTGTTAATTAATTCATAAAATAAATATATCTTTCAATTTTTGTTATATTTTTAATGCATCCAAGGGAACAAACGGTTATGTGGTAGGTACATTTCCCTTTGTTCTTTTTCTTTTTATGCTTCCTTTCATAGGGTCATCTTCAATCACCAAAGGATTCTCAATCTCTTTTTTTCTTCTTCTTCCTTAGATTTTGTCAACAAAAATATGGCAATTTAATTTGTCGGTAATTATGACTATACAGATTAGCTAAATTAAAGGTTTTTTCACGATATTTCAAAAAAAAAAAATAAAGTTTATTTCATAAGAGTATACACTTAGTCAATCATAACTATTAAAAAGATTTAACTATAACAATATTTCAAATTATACATATAAATTGTTCACGAAGAGTTTATGAAAATTAACCTCTAGTTATATGAAAAATATCATTATATATAGAGAGAGAGTTAGTTTGTTAAATGTGCACAGAAAATGACATTGCACCGTTATATTTTTTATTTTATTTGATTTTTTTGCTGAACATACATATACAGTCCTCACCCAAAGCCTTTTCAGGAAACTATGATTAAAGTTAAATTGGACCACTATTACTAACGTACGTTGACGCTTTTTAATAAATTTGTTCAAAGTTTGGTATACATTTTCTACTTGTTCCTTTCCAAAGATTTCTATTCGATATAACTAGATCAATATTCATTACCATACTTTACTTTTATTTTTTATTTATCAAAGTGTGTCTAACATTATATCCACAGTAAGTATGTTGACTTTGGCTTATTTTCATTGATTTTCTTATTATTTACGAAATATTAGTTAGAATAATATTATTGTAATATAAAATTTGACCTAAAAATAATATTTTAATATTTTATAAAAAATAAAATATGATCCTGTATTTTATATAATATTATATTTGTATTAAATTTATGTTTAAATAACACTATTGTATTATGATATATTATCTATTTACTATCTAAAAAAATATTAAGCCTCCTTAATAACTTAAAGTGTAATACAACTGGAATCTTCGTCAAAAGTAGAGTCGGTCCAAGACTGTTTAGAATTTATAATATAATTTTAGAAAATTATTTAATTTTTTCATGAAAAATTATTGTTTAAATACTTTAAAAAAAATTATTAAATTAATAATAATTAATTTAATATAATATTTCTTGTTTAAGGGTTAATTAAATCAATTAATTTATTATTTGTTAAGATAGTATTAATTTTATGTAAGATTTTATTAAGTACAAAATTTTTTTAGATAAAATTTTATTAAATAAAAATATTACATTTTTCTAAAGTCTAGAATAGTTACTTTAATAGTTACGCTTATCTCGGTTAACTTGAAAAGTAGTTATATAAATATTTCCTCAACAACATAAGCAACAACGTATGAGAAAAATGTAAAAATAAAAAGTATTTCTACAATTTAAAATAAAAACACCATATGCAACTTTCTCTTATGAGTCCAACTTGATGTTCATCTTGGTTGAACTAATTTCAAAACTCTTGTAAATAGCATACAGAAGGTGAAGGGTTTCTCTTCGTGAACTTAGAAATCTATTAGAGTTACATTAAAATTTAACTTTGAAGAAGCATAATTTCTCTCATCGCTTAAATTGAAACAATACTGAATATTTAGATTAATGCATTATTCGCATGTTATTTAATCGTCAATAGCTTTTCTTTATAAATAACTTATGTGAAGTTCTGAGTTTGAACTGGAAAAAAAAAAATTTAACCTAATAATATTAATATTTGTTGATATACACTTAAATATCGGTAGTTTTAACTTATTATTTTTATTGATCACTAAAGAAATATGGAAATGCATTTTGGTGTCTAATACTTATTGGTCAAATTAGAAACAAATTTATGCATAAATGAAATTATTTAGTATTGATAATTATGTTGTCTCTTGTTTATTTAATTTGTCGAATTCAACCTCAATTATATTATATGCAAAAAAAAAATGTTTCTTTTTTTTCCGAAGATGAAATAGTAAAAAAAACTCATATAATTGTGAGATCCTTAGATCGAGCTTAGGATATCATATTCAACCTAACAATCTTAATATTTATCAAATAAGTTAAGTCTTGTGGATTTTATTTGTTAGTCTTGTATATTCTCAAATGTCGATTCAAGATAACAATATAGGTCCGTTACAGCTAAACACCCTCCATGATTGAATCATTGCTATTGGATCAGTATCACACTACCATTCGAGAATCTCACACGATTAAGCTCACATAAAAGAGTTATCTATATAAATGTCACGCATTTAAAATACAAAGTACACAATTCACCCTAATCTAAAATACACTACTCCAACTTTGACTCACTTGGACATGTAAGTATGTGCAAGTACACATCCATTCAAAGTTGCTCCTTGTATTTCTTCGTATTCCAGCATCGCTAATTGTTTGTGGCAGTCAAAGAAGTTCTGCTCTGGACCAATTAGTATAAACAAAAATTATACATTCCTATGGATAATACACCATCAAGTTATGTTTTTCAAACAAAACATTTTTTTTTTTCTCTTTTTCCCCACATGCACAATAATTCAAGTAGGTATATGCACTTAAATATGGTGTTCATATGGTCCCATGGAACGTGATCAATGTAGGGATTCATCAGATCCACATATATATATTTGAATTATTCATATGAACTGCCTGGATGTTTGAGTATTATTATGATTTTTTCTCCGACAAAGATAAGAAACTTTAATTAATTTATTTAGTCAAAAATTGATGATGAAACGTACTATTTTGGACCGGATTTATTGAGCCTTAGTTCAATCTAGCCAACACTGAATATATCGCATTATTCGCACTAGTGCAATAAAACCTTGTTAGATCGGTTCCTACGTACTTGTTAGATCGGTTCCTTGTACGATCTAACATCAAGCGTTGTAATAAATATTTAATTATTAAATCAGCTAAAATAATAGATGTAACAAGTCACATTCAAAATTGATTTATTAGATCGGTTAAATTTGAACCAATCTAACAAGTCAATTTAAAATTGATTTATTACATTGATTAAATTTGAACCAATCTAACAAGTCAAATTCAAAATTCATTTATTACATCGGTTAAATTTGAACCAATGTAACAAGTCATATTCAAAATTATTTATTTTATTGAGCCAATCGATTTAAATAATTAATTATTTTTTATTTTTTTTTCTTCATAATTTTCACCCCTTACATATGCATCCTCATAATTTCACATATTACACTATTAACTAGAATTTCTCATTCAACCATAAAACACAAAACTTCATACGAAGCTTTACATTTAAAAATCAATGACAATGAGTCATAATTTTTTTACAAAATCTAAATTATCAAATTTAGAGCTACATAATATTCACTAGTTAAAAAAAACATTATCTTCTATTAACATGTCTAAAGATATTAAAATGATAAAAGTGTTTCAAGCATTTTCTATTAGTTCAAGAATCAAGTTTGCACAACGTTGTCGGACATTCATCATTTCTTCATCTTCGAATGGTTTTGATTCTCCAAATATCTGAATTATAAACATTGAAATAACAAAGTTATCTAAATCATGTGACCATAAAAATCATAAGTAGTTAATTAATACTAACTTTGAAAAAATCTATCACATACCCGCATCCATGAATCAACAAGACCACTAGATACAATGTTCAACATATGTATCATAATGTAGTAACCACAATCATAACCTTTAGGTTGTCTTTGGCACTAAAATTTAATATTATAATGAATAAATATATTATATAGATAAAAACATATAAATTATAATTGAAATTCTATATATATAATCTAAACAACTTACAATGGGAATGCTCCATCTGGGCTTGTTCTTTCTTAATTTTCGCAACTTATTATATTCACCCAAAGCTCTACAAAAATGAAATATTCATTAAAGTGTAGCAAATAAAATCACATAAAGATGAATTAGCATATAAATAAATAAAATAAAAAATAGCATGTTTTAATGAATGCAATAAAGGAAAAAAAATTCATCTAAAAAGAACAACAAAAGCACTTCCAATATACTCACTTTGTTTAAAAGACACATTTTTCTATACTATGATCATAACCAATAAAAAACCAGCAAGACCAAGTGAAATATACAAAAACTTATAGAAAACACCAAGTGAACCAGTGTTAGCAAAAGATTGAGAATTAGCACCTATGCAAATATAAAGACACATTTGCCAAACTTGTGGTTTATTTTTTTTTTTTTTTTTATAACTGCTAACCATATCATAAACTTGTGGTTTATTTATTTATTTGCACATAAAGATGAATTCGAAATATATCTATCACAAAAGCAAAGAATCTAAAAACTCAAATTTTGTACATTTGCATGTGTCTCAGCATTTCCATTTTGTTCCAACACAACAATGTTTAATAGGATTTGTAGAAGGCCAGCATAGTCATTTCTAAAAAGATCTAAATGTGCATTTGAAATACATATACCAGAAATACAATAAACACTTACAAATCGACGATGTGGATGATATTTTTATTTGGTTTCCATCCCAACGAACATAAGAAGACTACAATATTCTTCTTAGGATAAATAACGAGCAATTGCCAATGTCAACTACATTGTGCAAAAAGTTAAAAGTGTTAAGTACATTTATGTTATAAACTTGTAATTGATCAATTATAATAAAATTTTACTTACTTGTTGAGATAAGGTAACATCTATGTCATTTCCAGGTTGTTTTGGACCTAAAATCATTATAGATAACATGATGTATTTACGCTTCATGCAAATCCAAGGAGGTAAGTTATAGATAACTAGTAGAACAGGCCATGAACTATGGTTACTACTTAAATTTCCATATGGATTCATTCCATCTGTATCAAGTCCAAGCCTAAGGTTCCTTGGCTCATTTCCGAACTCTGGGTACAAATCATCAATTTTCTTCCATTGCAAAGAATCAGTTGGGTGACGAAGTTGTCCATCACGCTTCCTCTCATCGGCATGCCATCTTACATTCTTTGCATCATTTATATTAGCAAACAAACGTTTGAACCTTGGAACTATTGGAAGATACCATAACACCTTCGCAGGAGGTCTCTTTGAGCTTTCGTCATAAATGGAATCACCATCCTTCATTTTGTAGCGTGATAGTCCACATCTTGGACACTTAGTCAACTCTTCAAACTCATTTCTATACAATAAACAGTCATTAGGGCATGCATGTATTTTCCTATACTCCATGCCCATTGGACACAATAACTTCTTTGCCTCATAGTTACGATTCGGCAATGTGTTACCTTCTAGGAGCATTTCTTTCAACAATTCAAGTAATTCAGTGAAGCTTTTATCTGTCCATCCTTTTCTCGCCTTCAAGTTGAACAATCTCAATACCGCAGATAACCGTGTGAAGTTAGTGCACCCCGGATACAAAAGCTCTTCTTTGTCACTGCATAAGTTATCATATACATGTGCACGATTAAAGGACTCTTCTCCAACATCACGTATCATGTCCTCTAGTTGATCATTCATATCTACATCAACTTCCTCTCTTTCTGAGGTATTTGACATGTTTAACGAATCACCATGTCATATCCATCTGATATAGTTCAGGTCAATCCCAGAACAAATAAGATGACTTCGTATTTCCTCAAAATGTAATGTATTTTCATTCAAACAAATAACACAATGACAATAAAACCTTCCTTTACTTTCAGGAAGTTTTTTTAAAGCAAATTGTAAAAACTCCTCAACTCCCTTTTCATACTCTTCACTCAATCGATTAACATTCATCCAACTGCAATTCATAACTACTTCTGAAAAAATATACAATGGAAAAATTACATAATTATTCTTGTATATATTGATAAATTTTTATTATATTTGAAAGGCTTAAATTACCTTTATAAAATAACTCTTACACTAAAAAATCGAATCAAGGATGGCTAGTAAAATAATAATGTTAGACCGACCTAGGAGTTACTCGGTGACAAGGTTTTAAGAAGTTGTCATAATACCCTTTAAAATTATAGCATTAGACTTATTATTAACAGAGACAATATCACAAACACATAACTAAAGTATTAATCTCTTATTTTCTGTTTACTTTGTTTTTATTTTACACATAAAAATACAGAGAGAAAGTGAATATTCCTGCTTTAAAAGCGTTCATAACAATAGAAGGAGCAGGTGCAGATAAAACAATTGTTCAATGGGGTGACACTGCTCAAACTCCTAATCCTGCTGCTAAAGGCCAAACACTAGGAAGCTATGGTTCTGCAACTTTTGCAGTTAATTCACCTTATTTCATAGCAAAGAACATAACATTCAAAGTAAGTAACATTGCTTAGTTTCCTTGTTAATTTTACAAGCAAAGAGTAATGTATATGTATGTGTGTATATAGAACACTGCACCAGTTCCAGCACCAGGAGCAGTTGGAAAACAAGCAGTGGCATTGAGAATTTCAGCAGATACAACAATATTTGTTGGATGTAAATTCTTAGGAGCACATGACACATTGTTGTTGGGGTTGATTGCAAGTCCCACATCGTTTAGTGTGGGAGAATAAGGAGAAGGTTAAGGCTATATATTGGGTTTTCGTCCTTTGTTTTCAAATGCACCAGCACCAGTCAACATGTAGCACTTTAAGCTTGTATCTGACTTAGTTTAAATATTTGCTTTGTAAGAGTGTGGTTGTACTGGGGTGTTGGGTGTGGGTGAGAGAAGTCTATGTGTTGTAACAATTTTCACATAGTGTTAATTCTCTGAGAGAAGTCTATGTGTTGTAACAATTTTCACATAATGTTAATTCTCTGGTTGTCGGTTTAGGCAGCGGCCGTGGTTTTTTCTCCGGTTTTGGAGTTTCCACGTTATATTCTTGTGTTGTGATTGTGTCTTGATTCTTTTAAACTTATGTTGTTTTTCCCAACAACTGGTATCAGAGCCAGGTTCGGAGGTTCGGTGGGATAATTTTTCTTAGTATACTCTGTGGTTGCAGCTTTGTCTGATCTTCCACATCAGAAAAGAATTATCCTTGGTATTGTTAGGGGAAAGGTGATATTGTGAAAGTGCTGTTTAGGGTGGTTCTGGCTAAGGAAAGACTTGGTATTTAAGCGTGTCTGTTGTGACTCACCTCTCTTTCCTGGGAACTTAGTTGGTGTACAGTTTACAGTCTGCGTGCAGCTCCTATGTCTCATTCAAGCGTTATGAAGTTTGACATAGAGAAGTTTGATGGAAGAATCAACTTTGGCTTGTGGAAAGTACAAGTCAAGGATGTGCTTATACAATCAGGATTACACAAGGCATGTGAAGAGAAATTGTCCAGGTGGAGCAGTATCTGAAAAAGACTCTGAGACAAGTGATGGCAATGTCTCCCTTGTTTTGGGAGATGATGGTGATCTCATCTAGAAGATAAAGTTTGTCCTTATGGTATTTCCGCTTTACCATGAAAAAGGACATGTTATTGCTAGCGGATTCAGAACAGCACACGGGCATTGGTTGGCATTGATGCAAGGTGTGTGGTGATGTGTTGATGGCTGAAGAACTTCCTGGAAGCCAACATGGGAGTTGCACCATAAATTTCAGCAAGGTTTCGACATGAGAAAATTCTTGGAATGGTTTAGTTCCAAGTGGAGAAAATTCTTGGAATGGTTTAGTTCCAAGTGGAGAAAATTCTTGGGATGGTTTAGTTCCAAGTGAAGTGTACTTTTTATGGTGGAGTATGATTGTCGGTAAGACAATGGAAGCGAAAGCTGTAACTCTTACAATCAAGGTGGAGATTGTTGGGGTTGATTGCAAGTCCCACATCGTTTAGTGTGGGAGAATAAGGAGAAGGCCAAGGCTATATATTGGGTTTTGGTCCTTTATTTTCAAATGCACCAGCACCAGTCAACATGTAGCACTTTAAGCTTGTATCTGACTTAGTTTAAATATTTGTTTTGTAAGAGTGTGGTTGTACTGGGGTGTTGGGTGTGGGTGAGAGAAGTCTATGTGTTGTAACAATTTTCACATAGTGTTAATTCTCTGAGAGAAGTCTATGTGTTGTAACAATTTTCACATAGTGTTAATTCTCTGGTTGCCGGTTTAGGCAGCAGCCGTGGTTTTTTCTTCGGTTTTGGAGTTTCCACGTTATATTCTTGTGTTGTGATTGTGTCTTGATTCTTTTAAATTTATGCTGTTTTTCCCAACAATTGTATGATCATTTGGGAAGGCACTATTATAAAGATCGTTATATTGAAGGCTCTGTTGATTTCATATTTGGCAATGCACTGTCACTTTTTGAGGTAAGTTTAATTTAATTTAGTGTCCATAATTTAGAGCAGCAATGTTAAAGTAAAAGTAATGAATTAGATTGATAAGAAAGTAGAATTGGTTATGATATAAGGGTGTCACGTGCATGCGATAGCAAGAAACACAGGAGCTTATGTGCTATATATGCTTTATGCTTATACCACCATCTAATTCACATACTTACAAAATGCTACAAAAAGTTGGAACTCCAGAACTATAGGGTCTGTAAATTGCATAATTCCAATTCCAATTCAAACACACTTAGTAGACTAGCAACCATTTTTTTTTTTAAACAGAATGACCAATATCGCTTAAAACTAATACAATTGTAAGATTTATATTTTAATTTGAGTAAAAATATTAACCAAACAATTTCAACTTTAATGGGAATATATAATTTACCGACAAACTAGCAACAATTTTACTTATGCTGATTCTGTAGATTCATGTCGCTCTCTTCTTTAACAAAAGCATGATTTACTTCCTCTGTATTTGTGACCAATTAAGTTTCCCTTGGTAAAGAAACAATACATACACAATTTTCAACAATTAGTGCTTCTAATTCCTTTACATAGCTTAGTAATTTGTATGTTTAAAGATTAGCAAAAATAATTCCAAGAATACTTGAAAACAAATCGTCGGTGAGATTAACTGCTTTTTGAATTATAAAAATATTTTCTATAAATTAGAACTTCACTTTTTAAAAGCTACTAAAAACCTTTATTAATATTATATAGAATTTATTTGTTTCATTTTAATTTTTCAATATGATACATTTTTACTTAGTTAAAGTTTTCTTTAATGAAAAACTGAAACAAATTTACTCTAAAGTAGAATGATAATCATTTTCTCAATTCTTTCACTCCAAAGTAAAATACCAAGACAATACCGCACAGTGAATATAAAATTGAAGAAGAATAAGTATGTTCATACTGGATTGAAGACATGAATCACAATTTCTCTTCCATAATATATTACGATCCAATTATCTTTGACATAAACAATAACCAATAAATAAACAAGCTAAACAAATAAAAATTATTCAGTAGATCAGTAGCATGCAGGGAATGTGCAGAACATATTATTAACAGAGACAATATCACAAACACATAACATGCAGTTTTAAAGGATGGTTGAAAATTGGGATAACTACTTATACTCAAATTTCTCCATCACTTTTATAGTTTTTTAGGCATCATCACTTCTCAAAATTTCACTATCACTTATGTAGAAATTTCTCCTTCAAATTTCTCCATCAATTAAAGATTAATAATAAAAATAATTAACAATGAAATAATTTTAAATTGTTGAATAACAAACAAGAGTTATTAGAAAATTACCGGAGAAAGCAGCAAACACTTCTCGATAGTGAAAGAAATTGACACTTCTCGACGGAAATGCTCCTTGATAGATGGAAGAGGAAGACAAAGAAAACTCGTCGGTGCTGAAGTAGAACAATGTTGCACCTGACCAACTCGTCGCCGGCGATGAAGGCTGATTCACGATTCAGGATTCAGATTTCACTAAAGTATGAAGGTTAAATGTGGAAGGATGAAAACGTTCTCACGGGTTTGATGAAGAACGAAGGTAAAATGATGAAAAATGAGTTTGGATTCGCGGGTGACTCATTTATGGGTTTGCAGAACAAAAGATGAAGAAGGAAGGATGAAGAGGCAAAATGAAACGCGAGGCAAAATGAAACGCGAGGCGTGCCTTATTTCTTATTCTTTGGTTAATTTAGGAATTTTTTTTTAAAAAAAAGACTTGTTAGATCGGTATAATAAAACAGATCTAATAAATGTATATGTTAGATCAGTTCAATTAGAACAGATCTAATAAAATTTACTATAATAATAAATTTAGTATAATTTTTTTTGTAGTTTTATTTATTTTTTTAATGTAACTGTTAGAACAGTTCATTTAAAACAGATCTAACAAAGTTTATTATAATAACAAATTTGTCACTGTCTTGCTTATTACATTGGATGTATAACAACCGATCTAATATCGACGATGTAACAAGGTTAAAATGTACTAGTGTCGGGGGATAAATTAAGACCAACGACGCCGAACTCATCCCCAATCGATGAAACCGTCAAATTGATTATCTACTCCTTGCGTCTGATTCTCCACAATGAAATAACTGTCTTCACGTCATTATCCTTTGGAGAATCTCTATAAACATTGAATTTTACTTTAAAAAACAAGGTATGTAGTATCCATTACCTCTCTCTTCCCCAATTTTTACTGAATTGAGCATCAGAGTGCTTACAAGTAACCCATCGAGAGCTAGACAACTAACGATTGTTGTCTGTTGCCATCACCAACGACCTCCAACCGTCTATGGTGGTCCCATACAAATCACATAGTATACAATAAAATTAAACACATGCATATTTAACATCTATATAAGATAATTAAAAAAAAAAAAAAACAAAGTAAAAAATGGAGAAAAAAAACTGAAAAACAAATATTATATGTTAAGTGAGAAGGTTGAACAATCTTATAAGACAAATGCAGTTCACATATTCCATATTTACAGAAAATGAAACATATGCACTTACGAATGGGCTATAATGTGCATTTTTATACTTATTGTTTTATTTTGTAGAATTTATCGCCTCGTATTTTGAATGACATTAATCGCGATCAGTATAATTTTCTATTTTTATCGTTTTATTTAATGTTTATCTTAAATTTATTTTTGTTTATCACGATGTTTATTTTGTTACATTATCCTCTTTTCTCCTTCACTTCTGGTTATCTTTAGATTTTTTAAATAAAGTTTTTAATGAAACAATATTATTCATTCTTGTTTCCTTGAATTTTGTCTTAGTCTTCAAATTTTTTATTAAAACAATTTTTAATATATTTATTAACATGCTGCAAATAATAAATGATAATTTTGGAGTAACATAGTTATGTGTCAACTATACTGTTATTTTAATATACTTTTCAATACATATCTTTTTTTATCAAAATTTCTTTTACTTTCTCCTTTTCTTTTTGATTGTTGCATGGAAAAAATAAAATAAAATTAGCTGTTGTTTTGTGTTAGCAAGGCGCAATCAAGCTTTTATTGAAAGAAAATACCTCAT
>JBBPBR010000008.1:1834646-1852002 GCA_037974775.1 Cicer pinnatifidum
AAATTTTATTTAAACATAATATGATATATTTATAAAGTATATTAATCTATCTTCCATACTCACTATTAAGTTTGATTTTATAAATGACTAAGATATAAGTATAATGATGCATTATTTTTCTATGTGCGTTTGGAAAATATTTTCTTATGTTTTATTTGTCTAGTTCGTGACGGTGCAATAATAATAAATAATAGTAATAAGCCTAAAATAATTGGGCAAGAGAACACTCGAAAAAAATAAACTTAAGAAGTCATCTCTACTATTTTAATACTACCTTTTGTTTCTTAAGATATACTTAAACCATGCTTTAAAAGAGATATAGTAGCCATACAAATACTCGAAGATGAATATAGAGCTAGATATATTAAAGGGATTGCACTAAAAATCTTCACAAGGCATTTGATTCCCATTAAGGGTGACGTGCCTTTAAAAGTGGCTAATATGTAACTAATGGATAAACATTTGATTCCCATTCTCGAGGTTTTTAAACAATGATGATAACAAGGGTGTTCTTTATCATAATAAGATTTTATTGTAGTTTTTTCAAAATCAAAAAGTGCACTGATGTTTATAATATTCATTCTAGGGGATGGTTCTCAAAATATTATAATGTGTAATTTTATGTTTGCTTTTGTTTTTCTCTCTTTTTTTGTAAAGGTTTTGTTCCCTCAATTTCTTGTTATTTTCTTTCTATTTAATCTACTTTTTGTCTTAGAGAAAAATTAAGGAAATTTAAGAGGAATAAAAGTTAGCATGATTTTATGTGAATAACTTTAAATCGTTTATAAAAAATTATTATAAAATATAACAGTTATTAACTATTTCTATTTTATTAATTTGTTTTTGAAAAAAAAAAATTGATATCTTGTATGTTATTATTCTAATCGAGCTTTCTCAAAAACAGTATTCTAATCAAATATTGATGTGCAGATAATTTTCTAACATTGAATATTTTTTATTCATGATATGTTTGTAAATTATATAAAATTGTTCAAATATTGGTATATTTTTTAAATGCATGAAGAGAGTGGAAACAGTATTCTAATAAAATATATTCTCTTGTGAATTCTAAGCCCACTTTCCAACGTGAAAACAACAACATTACTAACTTGGGCTTAAGAATAAAGTAACCTTATATTATTCAAATTGGGCTCATATTTGATACTAAATTAAGCATAGCCCATAAGTTATTTCAGACTATCAAAATATGTGAAGTACTCAGCATCATCCTTCACAAAACAATTTACTCCTTTTTATTTAAATTTTTGCACAATTTTGTTTATATATTTACAATTTTTTTATATAGCAAGTTCGATTATTTTATTTTCCAAAATCATACTTGGGATTTCATGCTTTAAACTCTTTCAACCATCTTTATATATTTACAATGTAATATGTTTGGATTGGTGGTATAGAGTAGGGAACAGAATATAATAAAATGACCTTCTTTTTCCAAAAAATATTGAGCAATAAAATAAAATCTGTTTATGACTCAAGGACAAAAAATAAAATTACATAGCACATAATTTTTTTTCAATATTTTTCATATTGACATGTGTTTCCAATGACGATAAATATGTACAATTTTATTAGTTACTAGTACTAGATTAGATATTCGTGCTAAAAGCATGACCGTTGAAAAAATATAAACTCATTAATGATAATAAGAATGTTAACAAGTGTTTTAAGGGGTGTTTGTTAAGAAACTAACTATAAAATAATCAATTAAAAATACATTAAAAGTTGTGTTTTTAAATATTTGAAAGCTTTAAAAAGAAATTCATCAATATAAAACCTTCTTTTTTGATTTTGTAATAAGAATCTTTTGAGCACTTGTTAGCAATGCTTTGGTAAAGAAAATGTTAACAATTGTCCTAATGATAATAGAGAAATTACAAATCAACAATAGTTAGGGTCTTGTCCATTGATATGATCAATTACATAATTGAGAACTTAGAAAGAAAGAAAAATGCAAATACATGTAATAGAGACGAGTGTGAACAAGAAATGAACCGTGAACTTTGGTGATAATGATTGATGAATCAAAGTTTTTGGAACATGAAACAAGCAAGCACATGCATGCATATTACCATCAAGTTGTTCTTTCCAATTAATAACATGACAACTTGTAACAAATCGAAATTAGACAATCTTTTGACAAAAATTTGATTGATTCAACATTAATATCTTGCTCTCTTATGTGTGGCTTTTTATTGATGCACATATTCTTATCAATTCATCCACAAGAAAATTATTATTCTTATCTTATCCACATATTCAACATCCAATTGATGTTTCTTCAAATAGTAATTATTTGACCATGGTGGAGTAATCATGTTCACATTTTATTAATAACTTCAAATTTGTGTTGATTTCACTAAATTTCAATCATGTAACAAACTTGGAAGATTCAAATATATTTGGTTAGTGTATAAACTTTTGTTAGGTGAAAAGTGTGTTTACTTTTCACTTTTTAACTGATCCTAGCAATATGGGACATGATTCCATGTTTTTCTCTATATATGTGCCCTCAAAATGCATCATCGTCCATTACCAATAGAGCAAACTCTTGATTCATTGGGATGTTTTTCTTTTCTTTAGGCAGATTCCTTATGATGTTATTGGGGTTGAAAATAAATTAGACTAACATGTGATTTATTTTATGTAAGATTTATGTCATGTTTGATTTTATTTTTTAAAATAAAAAAGACCAAAATTATTTTTAGAAATCTATTTACTTTAAACGATCAAACTACAATTTACCGAAATAATTTTATAGTATCTATTTATGTAAATATAATTATATTATTATTATTATTATTATTATTATTATTATTATTATTATTATTATATTATAAATTTTGTGTGAAATCATAAATTTGCTATTCTTGTATGTAACTTATGCATACTAGCTAGTATTTATCATTTATTGAAATATTTAAATGCATTGTGATAAAATAAAGTTTAAGTATGACATCATATTAGATTTAGTATGACATATCATACTTAAAAAAAAATTATTTCATGTATGAAAAACAAATTTATTACAATATGTCTGACCTATGTCTTTACTTTTTTATCTGACCACATTGGGTCTTGCAAAGCCCAACTTGTTGTAACTATATTTCCACCCTTACAATACTTCAAAAGGCATATCACTAAATCGTATTTATTAATTTCTTATAGACGGTATGAGTTAAATATTTTTTTTGTTTTTATTTAAAATCAGAGAGTACTATTTTTGAATATTGGTTTTTGATGGAAAGAATTATTTACATTAGTAAAATACTAGTACTAGTTAGCATTTCCCAATCACCTAAAAATTAATTTATCATGTTGCTCCATCTATATTCTCATTCTCAACATGCATGAAAGTTATGGTTGTTACATGGCTCTCTGCAATGGTCATTACTATGTGTTGAGCATTCATTGATTCATTGAATATATGTGTGTGTGTTTTAAACTAAAAAAGATTGGGTAACATCTGCCAAACACATCCTTACCCTCTATTTGGGGTAAGTGATAGGAATCTTATAAATAATTTCTAATGACACATGAATATATTTTTATATAAAAGTCTAATGAGTTAAGTCTTAATAGTCTACTAGGTAAAAAAAATCTCTAAAATTAAGAAGAAAATTTGCCAACTTATAGAGATACTAAAATAAAGTTTATTTATGAACAAGATGAATAGTCAAGTAATTACACTCTTTTCATAATTTGAATTTTTTAAAAATAAATATTAAAAGACTAAAATCTTTAAAAGAATATTAAAATTGCAAATTTGGGGCTCTTCCATCGTGAGAGAGATGTTAAGTTTTAAAAATTGTTTTAGACATTGATAAAAACCAACATTTTTAACACCTTTAATTAGAAGTTTAATTAGAGCTTAGAATCTTCTGCAGAAAATATAATTTTAAAGTATTAATATTTATCTTTTTTTTATTTAATAAATATTAACAGAATCATTGTCTCAAATGTTAGAATGAGTAATATTATAAATTTATACTTTCAATAAATATTAATTATTATTTGAATTTCAAACGGCTTTGGATCCAACTATACAAGATACTCGAGTTAAAATCTCATTCATTTCTTTTTTCTTCATTAATCTTTGTTTGGAGGTAAAGAGACATATAAAATTCACTTAATGGTATGACTTATTATCTACTTTTTCTATTTACCTCTTTACAAATGAAGAGAATTTCAACTCAAGATATTATTCCCTCTAAAAATAATTTGAAACCATTTTTTTCATCTTAGATCAAATGATAAATACAATAAAAAAAAAATTATTTACAACAATAAAATTTTAAATTTAAATCAAATTTATAATGTTAAATTTAACCATTTGAATATTAATCAATTAAATTAAAATAGAAATGTATAAAAACAAAAAGATTTTATTCATTAGACAACCGTTGTTTCAAGAACTTTACCCATGAGACAATAAGGTGTCAGATTTAGTGAGTTAAGATAAAATAAAAAGAGGGATAGAAAATTACCAAGCTTGATGTCATAAAAAATCTGACAAAAAGGGTCCCTTTTATTTCTGAACATGTAAATGAATAAGCCAAATTGAGGGTCAATAAGCCAGTGAATCCAATGCATTATATTTACCACAACAACAGTAATTATTTGTTGTCACGTTTTTATTATTAATTAATTAAATTACTTTTTTTTTATCTCATCCTGCACTGCCATAAATACTTTGGGTGTTTTTGGTTTTACAATTTTCATTAAATGTAACTCAAAAATAAAATAATTTATATTTAAATAGTTTTCTATAAAAAATAAGTTAAATTAAAAATTAATTTAATAAATAAAAATTATAAATTATATGTTAAAACGACAACATAATCTTAAAATAATAAAGAAAATAAATTCCACTCAAAATACTACCTATAAATTCTACTCAACATTACAATTTCAAATTAAAATCAACTATACTAAAAAATAATTAAATATATCATAATCAATTTCCACCTTTATAACCAATTTTTAGTCTTCCAAAAGAATAAATGTGTATATTAAAAAAAAATAGAGAAGCTGAATTATAAAAAACAATGTTGGCAGAAGACATGGGGCTAGCTGGATGGATTCTGAGAGAGTTTTCAGAATGAGAAGAAATGGTCAAAAATATTGTGCAAATTAAAGACTGAGTAGTGACTATTACACTCACAAAAGAAAAAAAGCTGATTCAAGTTTTTTGTATATGTACTATTTTGTACCTAATTTCAACATGTATTGGACCCACTTTTACTCACAAAATCTATTCCTAACCCACAATATCATCATCCTCAACCATTTTTAATATCAAATATTTCAATATTCCAAATTCAACTCTAGGGTTAAAAAAAAGTATTTTGATTTTGGAAAATTAGTAACAAAAAAGTTGTACTATAGTGTAGTGTATCCAAGAAAGAGTGAAACAGTTACCCCCTTTCACAACAATAGTACACATGCAACTTACTTAGATTCTTCAATCTCAAGAATCTAATCTAACATAAACAGAGTGCATCACTATATTCTATTTCTACATAAAAATTTTGTGCTTTTAATTTATTATATATATAAGAGAGGATTCAAACACCAAATTAGTTGAATATTTTGACTAACAAGATATTAAAATTTTTATAGAAACAAAAATCAAATTTTTTTCAATTTTATAGAAATCATAAAATATATTTATAACCCAATTACAATTTATAACAAATAATTGGCAAGCTTTTGTCTTTTTGCAGAAAAAGTCTTGGGCCTATGCTTGTAGTAGTGTCTTAACAAGATCATCCTGAAAGAATCCAGCAAGTACCTGCAGGCATACATATATAATTGAGGCTCATTGATGTGATGCATCAATCTTACCAACAGCCAAATTATTTTGAAAAATATTGCTTATAGCCATGCCTTTGTCACCACACTCTTCCCCTCAATCTCAACCTTTTTCATTTATATATATAAAGATATTAATTGTTTGAGTTTTAAAATAAAAGTGAGAGAATTAAATCTTAATAATTGATTAAATTGTAAATAATTAGAATTAAAATAAAAAGTCATTTAAGTTGTATGTCAAAATTTAATTGTGTCATCCTCTTATTTTAAAATTCATAAATACATCTTTATTTATTTATTTATATATATAATAAAACAAAAGTTCTTCTTATTAGAGTGACATACATTGCATTGGAACTTAAAAAAAAAATTGAGGACCTTAAAGGGACCCATTATTGCTTTTAACTTTTCTTTGATTAGCAAGTACACGTATGGATGGTTGCATCCTTTTCATGAAGGTTACAAATGAGTTTCATCCATGTGATAAAAGATATCTTCTTAGGTAACTTAAGTTGTATATAGGCATCGCAATAAGCTAGGGTGGTTGCGGTTTTTGTCTCTTCCTCCCACGTTTGAAAAAATCTATATTCACTCACATTTTTTATTTTTTATTAAGCCTAAAATTTAAGTTTTTGTCTCCTTTTAAGATAGGATTTAAGTTTTTGTCTTCAAATTTTAATTAAAAAAAAAACTCTCATCTACATTCAAATAAAACGAATTCTCTCCGTTCAAATTGAGACGAGTTATGATAGATAATTGCATATACGAGTTGTATTTACATCCGTAATTGTATATGTGTTTCATATATTTAGATGCTTTCCATTTAAAAATATATGTATTTATTCTTTTTGACTTAAGATTAATCGGCTCACATTACACATTTTTCAAGATATCTTTAAACAATATGCACTATTGACTTGAGATTAAACGATCAAAACCAATTACTTCATTACATATATAATCATTGGAATACAAATTTCTGATGCATCATGGCAACATTCCTAAACAACAACTTGACGGCTGTTATTTAAATTTCAATATAAATTATATTCTTGAAAAAATTAAAATACCAAACATGAAATTTTGCCTGATCTCAATCCAACTCTCTTCATATTATTGAATGCATAAATTGCTTGCAAATTCAAATACTACATACCCCCTATTCCTAGAGATATATAAATGTGCACACATTTTTTAGTTAATTGTGGTGATAAAGTTCTTTCATGTTTTTGTACCCAAAAAGAAAGTTTTTTCATGTTCAATGAGTGGCCAAAGAGGGAAATCCTTTTAGACAGCATCAAGTGGGTCATTTCTAAAGATTTTAAAAGCATACATAAAAATAATGTTTTATCCTTCCTTCATAATTACCAATAATAATTCAGACCATATGTTTCAAACTAATTCTATCTCCATTTTGTTAAAAAATAAATAAACATTGCAACTAGTCCTTTTAAGGGACCCTCAAAGAATAAAGCTGTGTTTATCTTTAACTAGAAAAAGATCATGTGACAAACACACATGCATGAAAAGAAAGCAAAGAGCAACAAAACATGCAATTGTTGGAATTGCATTATATTAAATAGTGAGTTAGAAGAAAAGCTAAAAAAACAGATAGATAACATGCTCATGCTTGTGCATATGCACCTATGATATGTGATTAATAATTAATATTATATAATAAGTGATACTCTATTAAAAATAGAGCACTTTTGTCCTTAAGGTACAAACCTCATAAAAAAAACACATATCTACATCTAAAAAAGAAAAAAATCAAAGCATGAGGTTAATGGGACCAAACATAATTATCAAACCATAAGGTCATTATCATAATTTATCAAATAAAATTCTCTTCTTTTTCATATGTGATGATGTTGTAGCTGCAAGAGTCTAGAATAAGCTCCTTCTGGCCTGCTTATGAGTTCAGAATGGCTTCCTTGCTCGACGATCCGACCATCTTGCACGACGCCAATACAATCGACACCTCGAATGGTCGACAAACGATGAGCCACGAGCACGGTGGTTCGACCCCTCATTAGCCTCTCTAAGGCTTCTTGTAAGACACATTCGGATTCGGCGTCAAGTGCACTTGTTGCTTCATCGAGTAAAAGTATTGTAGGGTCCTTAAGAACAGCTCTTGCAATAGCAATCCTTTGCTTTTGACCGCCGGATAGTTGCACGCCTCTTTCACCGACCGGTGTTTTGTAACCTTCCGGCAAACCACTAACAAATGCATGCACATTTGCCGAGCGAGCTGCTTCGATAACCTCGGCTTCGGTTGCTCCTTCTTTGCCATATGCAATGTTCTCTAAAATGCTAGCAGCAAACAATGCTGGTTCTTGTTGGACTAAACCAATCTTAAGCCTTAATGACTTTAAATTCAATTTCCTAATGTCCTTTCCATCGATCATTACCTTACCGACGATCGGATCGTAGAATCGCTCTATCAATGCAATAACAGAACTCTTCCCCGAACCACTCGCCCCGACAAGGGCTTGGCTCTGGCCTGCCCGGATTCTTAGACTGAAATCTTTGAACACCATCACATCTGGCCTAGAAGGGTATGCAAAATCAACATGTCTAAGTTCAATCTCCCCGCGAACCGATTCAACTTGTTCTGCATCGGGATCATCAGGATCAATCCGAGTTGAGCGATCGAGAATTGAGAAAACCGAACCAACAGCTTCTCCACCGCGGATTATCTCCGGAGCAAGACTAACAGTTTCTGCCACGGAATTTGCCGTGATCACTAAGACAACAAACACCTTGATGACTTTTGAAAATGTGGAAACACCTTTGCTAACTAAATGTGCACCATACCATAGAATGAGAGCTTCGGACGCATATAGGGCGAGTTGAGAGAGGCCGAATAAGAGGCCGGATGTCAAACTTCGGCGCAGGCTTAGGCTCTGCGGGACGCGAAGCTCGTGGCAAAATATCGACAACATCTTGTTTTGAGCATTGAATGCTGCAACAGTTCTGATGTTGCTTACTCCTTCTCCTGCAATCATGCTTGTCTTTGCATGAGCCTTCGCCGTGTCTCCGGCGAACCCTTTCAGAGATAATTGCTGTAAAATCCAATAAACAAACACAAACAGATTCTCATTGTTAGCACATCATCAACAACATAACATTCTTTACAAATGCTTTAAGGATTTTCTAATGAGATTTGATCACTGTCATGTGTCATGTGAGGTTATAACGTCAAACTCTTACCAGTATGAAAAATATTGAAAACAAAAAAATTGATTTCTGTAATTTCATTACTACTAAAAATGTTACATGGTTTTTGTTCACTATACTATAATAAACCAATGCAAGGTAAAAGTCACATACTTTAAGTGAATGGTAAATAGTAACTACAAAGTATAAAAGGAACTTTAAAAAATTGAATGCATGCATATGACAAGATATAAAGCAAAGGAGTTTTTAGTAATTTAATTTATTGTGTTATGTTCATATTTTTAGTATAAAATTCAAAGGGGTGTGAATGAAATAAGAAAAATCCAAAGAAAAGACTTAAAAGGACCAAGGGTGGGGTCCTAGAGGGGACATATTGTTGATATAATAAGGACACCTACTGCATTAAAGATTTTGATATATTGGAAAGTACAATCAATCTATTTGATTGTTCTGTGCCTATGGCATGCGCAAATTGTAGAACAATGCCCCTTACAAGATATATTTATATTTGTGAAGTGATTGATACTATTTGGTTTGAAAATGATGCATCTAATGGAATATTATGTTGCTCGATGTTGTTATTTATTGAACTTAATAAAAAAAATTGAAGAGGAAGTTTAGATTTCCTTTTTATAAAATGTTAATGCAGCTGGATTATGATTAATCCACCTAGATAAATAAACCAACTCTTTTTATTGAACCCAAAATTTACTACACCAAAAACTGGATGGAGTAAAGTTGTGGCTGTCTATAGAGCAAGAAAAATTATTATTATTATTATTATAAAAGTGAGACATGTAAGTGAAGAAAAGCTCCACATGATCTCACGTGCATAGTCAAAATCTCCAATAATTTTTACATACCTTATAAAAAATACACAAACAAACAAATAATATATAAGTATATTATAGGTGTTTGTGTAACATAGAGATCACATATCTAGACAAATTAACTAGACCCGAAAAAGACTGAAAAGATCACGGGTTGGAGGCCAAAAACAAGGTTCAAATTCCTAGACAAAATAAAAGGTTTAGAATTTTATGAAAATATATTTTTTAAATATATAATAAAAAATTATGTAATGAAGTTTCCTCTAGACATATGAATTTCCAGTACACAACACCCAAAATATACTCTTAAAAAATGTGTTTATTTCTCATTCATGAATACCAATGAAGACCTTTTTCTCTCTTTAAAATTAATATTAATTTAATAGTGCACACATGATATGTAGTCTATCTAGATTTTTTTTAATTATTATTTTTAATTATATGTTATTTTAAAAGGAATATATATTAATAAATAAATGGAAGAGTGTCCTAAATAAAATTGGCAAAGATTACCAATATATAAGAAGAAAATAAATATGCAAATGGTAAGTCTAAACATGCATTTGTCTTAAATTTAAAAATATTTTCTTTTATATTCAAACAAAATATATACTTCCTCAACTGTTAAACATAAAAAAGAAAAATTTAATCAACCAAAAATTAATATATTAATTTTAATTGATCAAATTTTGAGAAGATAAAGAGACTATAGTCTACTTAGTATGTGATATGAAAGTTGAAGGTCAGGTATGAATCTGTACCCCCAATATATAATAAATAAAGTTTTCAGTGCAATTAATGAGCTTTTATTATTCCAAATTATTATGAGTTATTAATGCACAGAACTGGAAGGAAGCACGTGCACCCTTCAAGTAGGGTAGGGTCTTAGTTGTTTTAGCTTTTTTGTCGTTTAATGACACTTTTTTGTGAACTTAGATTCTTAACACTGTAAAAGTTAAAGTGTTATATTAATATAGGTAAGGTATCAAATACTAGTAAATAACAAAGAATCTCTATTGTTAAAAATATAGTTACCCTTTTGGCCATACTCTACTCTTAGTCTTAGGGTCAACACTCAACACATGCAAATTTAATTATTAAAATAATATTTTTTTAAATTTGAATTTTATGAATTCATGTTATCATGTAGTCATTGATTTGGACCGTTAGATCAAAGATCGAAAGACTCATATTCTAACTTTGTATTTTGATCTGATTTATTAGTCGCAATATTAGTCATTCAATCGAATGGTTCACATTGCATGATCATCTAATCAAGATCAGATAATTTACAAATTTATTTTATATTTCGAATTGATTTACTTGATTTAAATGCTCTTTAAGAATGAATGTTAAAGAAATTTTTATGTGATGATGATGAATGTTGGAGTGAGTTTTTACCTGAGCAAAATTTGCAAGAACTAGAAGAGGGAAGGTTGCAAGGATAAGTAAGGAAACCCTCCATTCAACAATGAAAGCAACAATGAAAGAAGTGAGGAGAGATGTCATGTTCTGCAATATTACTGATATCCTCTCGGCAATAGCCGACTTCACATCCGCCGCATCCGTGGCGAGGCGAGCGGCAACAAGGCTCGAGTTGTGCTCCTCCTCATCGAACCATCCAACTTCATTCCTCAAAATAGCTAACAAAAATAACATATATCAAAATCGAGGTTAATTATGATACACTGTCAGTATAAACAATTTTACACTGTAATGCATGACTTTAGAAGTAAATATAATTAAAGTCGATCGATTTTAATGATATGATGATTATGATTGAAAGCATCATACCTGCAAGCATCATTCTTCTGACCCTTGTGGTGAGATTTTCTCCCATGATACTAAAAAAGTAATGTTGAATCAAGTAAGCACCAACAGCATAAATACCAGCACCAATGTATATGAATACATATTCCTTAGTTTTTCTCTCCATGGATGCATAATTTCTATAGTAAAAAACCTCAATCATATTGCTCATAACAATAGCAAAAGTTGGTCCAATGAATCCGGAAAGAATGGATCCAACGGCTCCCATGATTGAGTAAGGCCACTCAGGCGCGTTCATTTTGAGTAACCTGAAGAAATATCCATCCGGAGCTGGATTTTTCTTGTCCGTTTCGGCATTCGAGATCATCTCGATACGACCATCAGCTCCCGTGCTGTACTGATAGCTCAAGTTCCTTAAGCTTCCTGACCTTAAGCTTAAAGACTTTGTCGAAAGCGAATGGCTTAATCGCGATGAGCGAGTCCGGCGAGTTGAAGGGTTTGAAAAGTCTCTATTTCCAACCATTTCTTGGAACCTAATTAGAGAAGCATAGGTTCCTCCCTTAGCAAAAAGTTCTTCGTGTGTTCCAGTCTCGACAACTAGCCCTTGTTGAATAACCGCAATAGTGTCGACATTTCTAATGGTTGACAAGCGATGAGCAACAACTACGGTTGTTCTACCGATCATGAGCCGGTCTAGTGCCTCTTGAACAATGCTTTCAGATCCTGCGTCAAGAGCACTAGTTGCTTCATCTAAGAGAAGAATCTTCGGATTTTTCAACATCGCTCTCGCAATTGCAATCCTTTGCTTTTGTCCACCTGATAATTGAACTCCTCGCTCTCCTACCTGATAACAAACAAAATAACATTGATTTATTCAGACACCCTCGACTAGTACTAATAAATTATCAACTTTAAGCCGAAAAAAGTCAATCTGTACAATATTGTTTCGCTTCAAAATTATTACCAACCTGAGTGTTGTATCCATTAGGAAGCAAAGTAATAAAGCTATGAGCATTTGCAGCAGAAGTTGCAGCTTCCACTTCATCTATTGTTGCATCAGGTTTTCCATAAAGAATGTTTTCAAGAATGGTTGTAGCAAATAATGCAGGTTCTTGATTCACCAATCCGATTTGATCGCGTAACCATTTCAATTGTAGCGTCTTAATGTCCACATTATCGAGCAGAACCTGACCTGCATAGCGATTTTGAAAGATCAGCATAGTTGTTTGTTCATCGGAAAAATAAAGATTTTGATGTGAAGTTCATGTTTTAGCTTTATACCTTCATTAGGATCATAGAACCTTTCAATCAAGGAAACAACAGTACTCTTTCCAGATCCACTACCACCAACAACCGCAACGGTTTTACCAGCCGGGAAAAAGATCGAAAATTTCCGGAAAATAATCACGTCCGGCCTTGAGGGATAGCTGAAAGTAACATCTTTAAATTCAATGTTTCCATTAACCTCAGCTAAGGTTTTTCCTTCCAATAGATCTTCTACTATGGTTGGTTTTTGTTTGATGATTTCCATCAATTTGTATCCTGCCGCTTTGCCTTTGCTGAAGGCGCCTAAGTTCGAAAACGACTGACCTAAACTCCTGTTGAAGCAAATATATAACATGTCATCATCAAAGGCTAGGTCGCACTGACACTTCACATTAAAGATGTGTCTGGTGTCCGACACGTGAAGTTGTCGGCCACTACCACAACAAAGACACACCTGTCATTACATTCAATAACTTCAATTTTTTTAATTATTATCGATGTCTAAGTGTCAATGTCAGTATCGTGTCTAGTGTTCGTGTTAGTTTTTCATGGATCAAAGGAATACTTCTTTACAAGTTAATAGAAACATTGAAACTCAAAAGTTTTTTCATCAAATTGAGCACTCACATTCCACCAACAATCGCGGAGAAAATGGCCGTGAATGCCTTGCCACCATCGGTTTGTCCATTCCTGATAAAAACTCCGGCATACCAGAAAACTAGCGCCCACGACATGCAAGCTATACCATACGTGCATCCTAGGCCTAAACCTTTAGCCATTCCTGCCTTGTATCCAAGCTTCAATGTGTTTTGTATTGCATCTGAATAAGAATTCAATGCCTTGCTCTCGCCGACATAAGAGTAAACCGTCCGAACTTGAGCAATCGCCTAAACACAAATAAGATAACAATCAAAACTTATTCCTTAGTCCTCTATATTAATCTAGGACTACTTTTTAATCATGTCATTTTTTCGAGCAAATGAGTATCGAAATCAATGCAAAAGGATGATAAATACATTAGTTTCCTTTCAATTACTTAATTGTATTCAAAGACACAGTTGGCATTTTGATCAACACAGCAATCGTCATCATCATGCTTTTTTATCATTTACTTTACTCAAAAAACGAAAAAAGCTATAAACTTTTATGAGTGTTGGACTTTAAAAAAAACATCATTTAAACATTCTTTGAACTTAAACATGACACAAATTCATAAGTATAAGCATGCTCTGCTTTAATTCAAAAAGTAAAAAAAGAATAACTTTAAAACAATGAACAACTTTATTGTTACTTTACATATAAAGAAACATGTTCATGGACATGATTTTGTTTTCAAATTTCAACCATGAATTAGTCTCACCTGTTCAGCAATTATGCCGGCATTTGCATACGATTCGCGACTTTTCGAGGTAAGTCCAGTGAGTGTATAAGCGTACAATCCACCAGCAAAAGCAATGCCAGGAATCACTGCAACACTAAGAAGTGCTAATCTCCATGCTGACACAAAACCAACCACAAGTCCAGCTAGAAAAGTTGATAGATAATGTATGAAATTTCCAACCTACACACAAAAAACAAAAATCAACCAACAAATTTCAGGCTATTTTTGGATAAAAAGTTTAATTAAGCACTTATCATTTAAGTGTTTATGTATAAACTATTCTATAACAAAAATAAAATACAGTTAAACTATTTTCTTATAAGCTATAAGCTATTTTCATAAGTTATCTAGAAATCTTATAGAAATAAACTGAAAACAGTTTATATGGTTTTCATAAGTTTTCCAAAACAGTTTCTTAAGTGCTTATATAAGTAAATTAGCTTAAACAAACCAATTGAAACAGTACTGTACTACACATTTGTTGAGGGTACAAAAAACAAATTAAACACTAAGCCAATGAATGCAACCACCTCAGGCGCACGTTAAGTCCTGACTTGCTAACATGCACCACTTTAAGCAATGATGATAGATGGACCCCACATAAATGGATAGCAACTACCCAAAAGGCCATAGTTTCCATATTTTTTATTTTCCTTCTATGTAAAAAACTTTGTAATAGCAAGACTTCAGATTAAAGACATTTCTAATGTCCGGCACGTGTCTAGTGTCTGACACGTTTTGATATACTACATCAACAATAACATATATAATTAATTTTATTTTTTTTTAAATTATTATCGGTGTCAATGTCATATTCAGTGTAAATGTCTGGTGCTTCATAGATAAATATATATAAAGATGGAAGATTAAAATTAAGCACCTTCTCACTAATAGCATCTTGGACTAAAAGTGTATCAGTAGACACACTAAAAACTATATCTCCTGTTCTAGCATCTGTATCAAAGAAACCAACATCTTGTTTAAGAACTGCCTCTAAATACTTCTTCCTCAAGGTGCTAACTTGTCTCTCCCCAGTATACATCCAGCATGCAATCTCTGTTAAATTATCACAATATTAATAAAAAGTAAAAAAAAAAATTAATATGATTTTAATCTTCAATTATAGTATTTTTTTCGTTTAGATTTAATCACTGCAAATTCAAAAACAGTTGCTTTTAATCCTTACGGCAACTTATTAGACCACATGGCATGATTTTATTAGGCCATGTATGCAGTAGTAGAACAAAAGCAAATGTGTTTTAATTTGGGACTGAAATCATATTTAAATAAAAAGAATTTTTTTTCTTCTTAATTCATAATTTTGATGAATGGTAGTTCAATTATTAATTTGTGTAATAAAAATGTGTACCATACATTAATCTTATATAATACATGATGATAGAGGTTATTATAGAGTTTTTTTTAGATAATGTTAGGCCTTGACAAGTGAAAGTAAGAAAATGACACAAGTGTTTGCTATAAGACATACACATACACAACATAGACACATACAAAGTCTAAAAAAGTAATGGTCCAACAAGTTTAATCAATCTTATTCACATGTTGAGACCAAAACAACAAAATGAAAATGAGAGAGAGAGAGAAAAAAAAGAATAAAAAGATAGAAAAATTGAAAAGAAAAAAAAAATAGCATACCTGCATAAGATGAAATGCAAACAACAAGTCCAAGGTACACAAAGTAAAGTGCATACTGCAATAATAATCATGATAATAACAACAACAAAAAAAAGCATTAATTAGATAACAGATCTGAGATATAATTAATATTTAAAAAATTTGAAAAAAAAATATAAATTTCATTATTATTTACCTTAGAAACTTCATCAGTCATTTTCTTCAAATCCATTTGGTTTTTACCAAAACCATTAACCATTTGACCAAAGAGAAGGAAAAAAACAGGCATTGATGAACCATGAATGATAGCTCCAATACTTCCTGAGATCATGAGAATCCAATCATATTTATCAGCAAATGAAAAAAGCTGATAAAATGGTAAACTCTGTTCTTTCTTCTTCTCTGCTTCAGGCAATGATGCTTTCACTTCAGAAACTTCAGCCATTGGAAAATTTGAACCAACCCAACAATTAAAAATACTGTCTTTTTAATAAAGGGTTGGTTATCAGTTAAAAAAAATTGGACTTTTATAAAAGAGTAGCTGATAAATTTAAAAAAAAAAAAAAATAATTGGATTTTTATAGTGGAAAATGGTTCAATAGAATGAAAAAAGAGATCTTGGGTTTAAAGGGTAGTCAAGAAGTGAAGTTAATGTAATGTAAACTGTTGTGAGCATTTTAAGGAGATCTGATGTAAACTCTCTTTTTGTAGTGAAGGAAGTGTCAATGTCTGTTTTTGGTTTTAAGAACAACAAAAAAGAAAGTGTTATAGTAGAGAAATAGTGTGTGTGTGTGTGTGTGTGTGTGTTGTGATGTTGGAAAGTGGTCAAAGGTTTGGAAGTGGAGAAAAGAGAACATGAATTTGAGAAGAGAGAGATGTGTGAGGGTGTGGATTTATAGTGTGAACACTTTTCATTTTAACTGTGGTTGTAAAATAAACAGCATGTGATTTAAGGATTGTGATTTGCTGTTGTTTGGGACCATGTAGTTTCCACATTGTATTTTATCCCAACCGTTGATTTTATATTGGACGGTTTAAATCACATTATCATTTTTATTGTGAGAATTGATTTTAGCCGTTGATTTTGCTTCACAACACTCAATTTTATTGTATAAAATAATCTCAGATGTTGATTTAAATTAAACACTTGAAGGTTGTAATTTTGTGAAGCAATTCAATAGAGAATACAATTTGGTGATTTAATGAGTGGCTCTCATAACTTCACAAAAATTAATGTTAAATAATTGATACTAAATAGATATGTGTTAGTTAAGTAATTTAATACTTATAAAGAAATAGTGTTTTTTATATGTTTTTTTTTTCTCTCTTTGTAGAAATACCTTTTTTAATATTAAAATATAATAAAATAGAGATATTAATAAATGATATAAAGTTATTTATAAAATTTATTGAGTGATTTTTAATAGGTGGTGATTTTGAGATATTAAATAATTATCAAGTA
>JBBPBR010000008.1:1883064-1898961 GCA_037974775.1 Cicer pinnatifidum
AAAAAAACAAATAAACCATCATTTTATCACTTTGATTCCCGTTCATAAAAGAAGTTCAAATCAATTCTTGTACTATCAAAATAGATTTTAAAAAATACAAATTATGTAAAAATATTTAAAATAAAAGTGTTTGACAATTATATCATCTAAAATTAAAATATTTTTATGATTTAAAAGCTAATTTAAATTTTTAAAGATTAAAGTTACAAAGTTTAACTAGATTAAAATGATATGTTAAAAAAAAAAACAATAAAAACTATTCATAAAAAAAACAAAAAAAGTAGAAAAATTGTAAACTCAAATTTCTCGTAGGTCATGCTTTTGAAAGTTTGAGAAAGAAAAAACTGCTGCAATCTCTCTCCTCTCCGAAATCCTAGAGAGAGTAGCACCAGCACAGTTCTTCCCCACCACCTTCTTCCGCCGCCATCTTCCAACCCATCCATTTTTCTCTTCATCTTCACCCAAAAAACCAAACATTAAACCCTCCAACACTTCCTTAATCTCTTCAAACCAAAACAATATTAAACAAAGTTCATTTTTCTCTGAGACATTTCATCAAACATGTCATCGAAATGGCGTGCACTTCAACACCGTCACCGTTACACCTACAACGCCGTCGTTTTCCCTTCTTCTTTTCTCAATTCCCTTCACCACCATAACCCTAACACTTCTTCCCCATTCATTCTCAACCTTCTTCACTTCACAACCCTCACTTCAACTTATTCCCAACTCAGCCATTCCAAAACCCTAGCTTCATCTTTCCTTAATCTCCTAAACTCCGAATCTAACCCTAACTCCGAACCTGAAATCACCATAGCTTCTAAACTTTACCTTGAAATTCTCTTTTTGGAGAATTCTTCACCTTTGCATCGAACCCTTCTTTCAATTCTTATGAAGGTGAAAAATTTTCATGAAATACTTTCAGGGTGTTTTCAGAAGCTTATGGAAGAGTATAGTTTTGGTAAAGGGAGACAATTTACGGTTTCACGTGTTGCCCTTTCGGTTATGGGTGTGTCAAAATTGGGTTACTTGAATGATGTTGTTGAGATTTGTGCTGTTTTGGTTGCTGGTGATGTTGTTCGTGGGTTGAATGGTGTTGTTTTGGAGACGGATTCAAGACCTTCGCCCACTGTTATGGAACAGTGTCAAGAGGGTTTGTCTTGTTTGTATTACTTGCTTCAGAAGTTTCCTTTGAAGTTTGGTTGTCAGAATGGTGAGATTGAAAATGGTTTTGGAATTGATGGTTTTTCGAGTGTGATGGAGGGGATTGTGAGTGTTGTTTTGAGTTTGATGGGTTCCGATGGTTTTTCGAGGGATTGTTTTGTTGCAGCTGGTGTTGCTCTTTGTGCTGCTTTTCAAGTTTGTGTTAGTTCACAAGAGCTTGGTTTGGTTTTGATGCAAGGTATTTTTAATTTGAAGGTTTCGAATTCGATTAGTGTTGGAATTGTTGATTGTTGTGATAGTGAATTTATGAATGCTGTTAGGAAGATTCCTTGTAAGGGTGATGATGTTTATTGTAGGATACGTAGGCTTTCTGTTCTGAGTAGGATTTGTTTGATTAGAGGGATTCTTACCGCCGTTTCTAGAAACTTGCTTAACACTCAATTTAGTGTTGTGACTGGTTGTGAGGATGGGGATAATGGTGTTGTTGGGAGTGTTAATAAGACTATATTGTATGATGGAATTTTGCCTGAGCTGTGTATGCATTGTGAGAATCCTGTTGATAGCCATTTCAACTTTCATGCGTTTACTGTGATGCAGATTTGTTTGCAGCAGATAAAAGCGTCGATGATTTCAAATCTTACCGATCTTTCGGTTGACTATGATCCTATTCCTGAGGAAATGGGGATGCGGATACTTAGGCTTATTTGGAATAACTTGGAGGATCCTTTGAGTCAGACGGTGAAACAGGTTCATCTCATTTTCGATCTGTTTATGGATATTCAATCGTCCCTGCGTTGGTCAGAGGGAGGTGAACAGGTTAAAGTGTTTCTGGGGAAGATTGGATCGGATCTTCTTTCGCTGGGGTCGCGCTGTAAGGGGAGATATGTTCCTTTAGCGCTGTTAACCAAGAGATTGGGAGCAAAGAAAATGTTGGACATGTGTCCTGACTTGCTGTTTGAGACAATACATGCTTATGTCGATGACGATGTGTGTTGTGCTGCAACATCGTTTCTGAAGTGCTTTCTTGAATATTTGCGCGACGAGTGCTGGGAGACGGATGGTATTGAAGGTGGATATGCTCTTTATAGAGGATACTGTCTTCCCCCAATTATGCATGGGTTAGCCTCTGGATTCTCCAAACACCGCACCAATTTAAATACTTACGCAGTGCCAGTTTTACTGGAAGTTGATGTGGATAGTATATTTTCTATGCTTGCTTTCGTCTCGGTTGGGCCAGATGGGGACGAAAAGGGATTGCAATATCCAGAACTTGTATGTGCAAACTTGGAATTGAATCTTGAACAGAAAATTGCGATTCTCGTTTCCTTGCTCAAGGTATCTCGGTCACTAGCTTTGGTTGAAGGAGACATTGATTGGTGTGAAAATCCTTCATCAAATGAAGAAGAGTGTGTGATTGGAACACAAAGCCATGCTCTTTTATGCATTAAGGGAATAAATTTTAAGATCCATGTTCTGTGGCTAGTAAATGCATTGACCCATGTGGATGAGTCACTGCGTGTAGATGCTGCCGAGTCTCTTTTCTTGAACCCAAAAACATCAAGTCTTCCTTCTCATTTAGAGCTCACATTAATGAAGGCAGCCGTGCCTTTGAATATGAGGTGTTGTTCCACATCTTTTCAGATGAAGTGGGGCAGCTTGTTTCGTAAGTTCTTTGCTAGGGTTCGAACAGCCTTGGAGAGACAATTCAAGCAAGGAAGCTGGAACCCTCTCAAGCATCTTAAAGGTAACGGAGAGGTATGTCCTTCAGAAGGGAATAGGGAATCGACAATTAAACGAGCAGATGATCTTTTTCACTTTATGAGGTGGTTGAGTGGCTTCTTATTTTTCTCATGCTATCCTTCTGCTCCTTACAAGAGAAAAATAATGGCAACAGATCTCATCTTGATTATGATAAATGTTTGGTCTATTAAGTCATCAATAATTGAGGAGTTTAGCAATTCTTTGACGGAAAATCATCTCTATCCTTACAGCAAGGGAATGACTTCTTCTGACTCAACCATATTGTTGGTTGGTTCCATTGTTGATAGTTGGGACAGGTTGAGAGAGAGTTCATTTCAGATATTACTCCATTATCCAACCCCACTACCTGGAATTTCAACTGAAGAGACGGTGAAGAAGGTAATTGCTTGGGCTATGAAATTAGTTTGCAGTCCACGTGTAAGGGAAAGCGATGCCGGTGCTTTAACTTTACGGCTTATATTTAGAAAGTATGCGATGGAGCAAGGTTGGTTGATTGAAAATCCATTCAATATTCTCCATTTAAGCTCAAAGTCTGAATTAATGAATGGTGTTAATCCGTCTAGTAAGTTAACCAATCCCGTGATACTGTATTTGAAGTCGATGATTGACTGGCTAGATATTCTTGTAAGAGGTGGAGAGCAAGATCTTTCTAAAGCATGCAAGAACAGCTTTGTCCACGGTGTATTACTTGCTCTACGTTATGCTTTTGAGGAGTTGGACTGGAATTCTGATGCTGTATCATCTAGCATCTCAGAAATGAGATATTTGCTGGAAAGACTATTAGACCTCGTAGTGCGGATAACTTCATTGGCACTATGGGTGGTTTCTGCAGATGCTTTGCATCTGCCTGAAGATATGGATGAGATGGTTGAAGACGATAATCTTTTGTTGGAGGTACCAGATCATGAGAATGAGCATGCACCTTCATCTGAATATGAGAACAATAGTTCAAAGCTTTCCCATGATATCAGATCGTCAGAACAGATTGTCATGGTTGGTTGCTGGTTGGCTATGAAAGAGGTACTTAGCTATGTTAGTGTTGTCATATAGCGGCACTAGGGCTGTAGTAGTGTTGTGGAATTTGAACAACTTGCTATTTTATGCAATCTACGATTGATAACACTCATATATATATATATATATATATACATGTGTGTGTGTGTATTGTGTACATGCATAATGCTTACATATTTGGTTCCCATGTTTTCATTATGTTTTCTTTTTCAGGTGAGCCTTCTTTTGGGGACTATTATAAGAAAAGTACCATTGCCAAGTAATGCAAGTTCGGATTCATCTGAGCTAGAGGGGGATTCTGTTGACACTGCTGGCTTTGCGTCTGGTTCTGTGCTTGATTTGGAACAACTTGAAACAATTGGAAATCATTTTCTAGAGGTTCTCTTGAAGATGAAGCATAATGGTGCTATTGATAAGACACGGGCTGGGTTCACAGCTCTTTGCAATCGGTTACTTTGCTCAAATGACCCTAGGTATGGATTTTGTAACTTAATTATTTATATGAAGTGCTTTGTAACTTTACATATTATTATTACTGAAGTTTTTTTTTTCTTGAATGTATCTTACTGAGTTATGTTTTCAAATTCGTATCACTCATACCATAATTGATTAAACACTATGATATGTTTATGATAAATGAGTTGTAAAATTCGTATTTATGATCTTGTCACAGCAAATGTCCTTTCATGTCTTGAAGATTATTTGGTTGTGTCATGTACCCTCCTATATATAATAAAATAAAAAAGCATTATTATTATAAATGAATGATGTATTATCAGTATGATCAAATTATCATATTAGAAATCATTTTTCTGCCACTTCAGTTGTGTATCTTCTTTTTCAGGCTCCATAGATTGACAGAGTCATGGATGGAACAACTTATGCAAAGAACTGTGGCCAAAGGACAGTTAGTGGATGACTTACTGAGAAGAAGTGCTGGAATACCTGCTGCATTTACTGCTCTGTTCCTCTCCGAGCCTGAAGGCACGCCAAAGAAGCTCCTCCCAAGGGCATTAAGGTGGCTTATTGATGTCGGTAATGGGTCTATGATGAATCAGATTGAAAGTGATAGCTTAAAAGGCGAGCCATGCAAGTCAAATGGTTCAATGAAAGAAAATAATTGTACGCAAGAAGCTGAGAGAAATGTGAGACCGATGTCGTCAAAGATCAGAGATGAGGGTGTCATTCCTACAGTGCATGCATTTAATGTTCTAAAAGCTGCATTCAATGACTCTAACTTGTCTACAGATACATCTGGTTTCTCTGCCGAGGCTATGATTTTATCGATTCGCTCATTCTCTTCTCCGTACTGGGAAATCAGAAATAGTGCTTGTCTGGCTTACACTGCTTTGCTTCGTCGCATGATTGGGTTCCTCAATGTTCATAAGCGAGAATCAGTACGACGAGCAATAACTGGGCTTGAGTTTTTTCATAGGTATGATTTTGACTATTGGAATTTGATCATTTTAGATCATGTGTTACTGGATGTGTTCTTCGTGAGAACATGTTCACATTCTTATTCCATGAAATTAACTGGTAAAAATATCGGTGTATAATCAATTTAACATTCTTCTGCGATGATATATTATTAAATTAAGATTCAAATGTAAAAATAATGAAAATTGAATATGTAATTAATCAGTTGGAGCTTACAATTTTATATAATAAATTAGATATATTGATAGATAGACAGTTGACATAAATAAGCAGCTGTTCGAATACCAAATTTACAATTTATTTTTTAATATTTGACTTTCTAGGTCAGCAGTAATCTTAGTTGATAATTTTAGAGATATAAAACAATTTCTAGGATTCCATTTAATAGCATAAGCTTTTGAGTAGTTGATCTTTAACAATATTCAATACATTGATTGATATGCTCACCGATAAGTGCACAAAGGCTTACTGAATGTCGCATTAATGATTTAAGGCATTTCCACATTGGAAACGTGGAATGTCTTGCTATGTCATAAATTTTGTTATCATATCGGTTTCTTTGAAGATTTCAATTAAATTCACTGGTTTCTATTGTCTGTTGATGATGTAGGTATCCATCACTACATTCATTTCTTTTCAATGAACTGGAAGTTGCAACCGAGTTTCTGGGTCCTACATCTTCAGGAGATTTGGAATCAATTCAGGGAAATAATCTGCATCCGAGTTTGTACCCTATTCTGATTCTTTTATCAAGGCTGAAGCCTTCATCAATTGCTGGGGAAAGAGGAGATGAACTAGACCCTTTTCTTTTGATGCCATGGATTAGGAGGTGCTCAACCCAAAGTAACTTACGAGTTCGTGTTCTTGCATCTAGAGCTCTTACAAGTCTTGTTTCAAATGAGAAATTGCCGTCAGTCCTTCTCAGTATTGCCTCCGAGCTTCCTTGTGTTGAAAACATTGTCAAATCAGGTTCCTACAGGATTTCCTACAACTTAATTCATGGAATCCTCTTGCAGTTGAGTTCTCTGCTGGAGGTAAATTGTAGTAATCTTGCTGATAACTCAAAGAAAGATCACATCATTGGTGAGTTGATCGAAATTCTTATGCCTCGGTCATGGATTGCAAGACCTAATCAATGTCGGTGCCCTATCCTCAATGAAACATTCGTGAGGGTTCTGGATCAAATGCTCAATATTGCAAGGACATGCCAGATAACCGAACATTTTTTCCCCATTCGCAACCTGCTTTTGGAATTGTCAACAGAATGCTTAGATTTGGAATCTTATGGCCGGCAGTATCATGATCCAACCATTGCCGAACTCCGTGAACAAGCAGCTATTTCCTATTTCGGTTGTTTGTTTCAAGCATCTAAGAATGAGGAAGAGTCGATCCATTTGCCACTGAAATATTCTCTTCCCAGTACAAAATCATTGCCGAAACATGAAATGGAGAATGCATCCACTGGTATTTTGGATATGTTGATTCGCTGCTTGTCAGACTCATTATATGAAGTTCGACTTGCGACACTGAAGTGGCTGCTGAAGTTCTTGAAAGCAGTTGAATCTGGTGGTAAGCTCTGTGATCTTTCCATTGATGACATTAGAGTTATTCAGCTCTGGGCAAAAACTAATCTTCATGGAACCTTGGAGAAGATTTTGGCATCAGAGAAGAACCACAGATGCACGTATTATATTCTGAGGATCCTTGTGTCTTGGAATTTGCTGCAGTTTGAAAAGGCTAGTCATGACAAGTGCACCGGCACAAGTTATGTTGGTGAAATGGACTTTGACTCCGTGTCACAGTTTTGGAACAAGTTAGTTTCTTTGTATGACCAAACAAGACATGCAAAGACCCGCGAAACCCTTGTTTACTGTCTGGGAGTATGTGCCAAGAGAATCACAATGTTATTTGCAACAAGTTCTTTTCCATCTAAAGAAGGAACGGAGTTCGTGGTTTGTGGCGAAATTAATCAGGAGATGTTAAGTTGGTTGTTTGATTGCATTGTTTTTTTCTGTAACATGATTAAAGAATGTGGTTCACCAACTGAACCGACAAGTATGCGCCATGCAGCAGCTGGATCCTTGATAGCGTCTGGTATTCTCAAGCAGGCCAGGCTACTTGGCTCAGTTGTTTACAATAAAAATATTCCATCTGCCTCATCGTCTTTTTGTTTTGTAAACAATGAAGGTGTGAATTCGTATGCTCATCACGTGCTTAATGCATGGTTCACATGCATCAAGCTTTTGGAAGATGAAGATGACTCGGTTCGATTGAGGCTTTCCTCGGATGTTCAAAAGTATTTTACTTCAGAAAGAATCGGGAGCAACCTTCCGAATGAAGTGGTTCCAATCCAAGTAGATAGAGTGATAAGGTTCTGTTTTAATCATCTCTCATCTATTTTCGGTCACTGGATTGATTACTTCAACTACCTTTGTCAATGGGTATTACAAGCTGAAAACAATGTATCATTTCAAGGAGATCTTGTGAGGCGGGTTTTCGACAAGGAAATCGACAACCATTATGAAGAGAAGCTGTTGATCAGCCAAATTTGTTGCTCCAATATGGAAAAACTACCTATTTTGAAGTCTTGGACCAACAAAGATGAACTAAGGAGCTATTTGCACGGATGGCGAAGTAGATTTTCCCGTCAATTGGTGTCGTACGTGGATAACATTATCGAGAAACAGGAATGGAATGATTGGATAGGAGGTGTAGGTAACCACAAAGATACGTTTTTGTCCGTATACTCGAATTTACTCGGTTTCTACGCCCTTTCAAACTGCATTTTCATTGTCTCTGATAACAATGATGCCAAACTTCTATCTGATGTTGTTGTGCTTGGAAGATCCATCAATCCATTTCTTAGAAACCCTTTGATTTCTAATCTATACATGCTAGTCATACAGTCACATGAGAAAATATTGACAAATGATGTTGATAACAGCTTATTCCCTGAGATGAAAAATCACTCTGAATGGGATAGTTTTAATCCTTATTTTCTTCTTGGGTAGGTTTTTGTATACTAGTTGTAATTTAACATGGAAGCAATTTTTGGGGAGGCTTAATTGATGATTTATTGATCATGCAGAACAGTTGTATCTAAGATGCAGTTTTGTATTGGATTATTATAATCTCGTTTTTTTTCCAGGCCATCGATTATATTTTGTAAATTATTATTGTCTTGCTACTTGGTATTTGATCAAACCTTGTGGTTCATGGATTCATCATTGAAAGTTTTCATCCTTAATGGAATTATTATGGTTGAAAATCATTTTGAAGAACTGTTTCATTCTTATTGCCGTGTTGTTTAGTGTTGAGATTTTTAGTTTCATAATTTAGGGGATTTGGCTCCTTTATACTTTACTAATTTCAATTTTTAATGGAAAAATCAATTATTTTAAAAATTGGATAGATTTGGGTAAAGTTTTAACGAAATAAATTTATTTTTTAATATTATTTTCTTATATTTTATGTTAAAGATAATAATTTTTACAACTTGGTTAGTGTGGTATCATTGTAATTAAGTTCTCATCTAGTTTTTATTTTGAGATTAAAGATAATATATTATAGGTGTAAAGTTATTTTACACTAACAATCAAATCAATTATAATGTGTCAATTTATGAAATATATGTTTAATTTTTCTTTGGCAGTTTTTGTCTCTTTATTTTAGTTGAATTGCGAAAGTAGTCTCCTCATTTTATTTCTCTCTAGTTTTGGTCCCTCAAACATAATTTTGATCCAAAATTTGATTAATTTTTTTTTTTTTTTGCATTTATTTAAGTCACATCATGCCTCAAGATCTCTCATTTGCAACAATTGTATCTGAAATCTATGATCATAAATGGTGTAATACGGTTTTAAAAAATGAAATTTCATTAAGTTTTGGACTAAATTCTGTTTGGGGAGAAACAAAATGGATGGACTATTTTCGCGATTCAGCTAAAAATAAGGGGATCAAAACTACACTTAAACTTTTTTCTCTTTAGTATTTTTATTTAGGCTGAATTGCAGTTTTGGTCCCCCTATTTTAGCTGAATCGCGAAAGTAGTCCCTCTATTTTATTTCTCTCCAATTTTGGTCCCCAAAATAAAATTTTAATTCCAAAAATAGTCACACCATGCCTCAAGATCTTGTGGTGCAACAATTGTACATGAAATTTATGATCATAATGGTGTGGTGTGACCTTAAAAAAAATGAAAATTCATCAAGTTTTGAACCAAAACTGAAATTAAGTCTTTTATTTATTGTGTTATCAATGTGATTGGTTGTCAGTGTAAAATAAATTTACACTCACTACATCATCTTTAATCTCTTTTATTATTTTAAAATTGTAGTAAGAACTTTATTTCATTTTAAGTGTTCGGTTTGGCCATCCACATACAAACATACTATTAGGGTTTTTAGTCACCTATAAATTATATGAAAGTATTTGAAGTAAGAGTAAATAAAGATATTAAAAGTTTCTTTTATCATTCAATGTTTCTTAAAAATAGAAATTATGTCTAAAGATATACATTTAGACAGAAAAAATATTGTATTTTTGTCTGAAAATATGTGTTTAAAAGACAATAAATATGATTTCTTCGAAATATGTATTTCCAAAGTACGTCAAGGGTGAAAAAATAAACTTTAAAAAGATGATTCACCATTGACCACACAATACTTCCCCTTAGGAGTAGACTTGCTATATGTTCCAAATACAAATCTTTAAAACCATAAACTAATAAAAACTAGGAGACAATTTTGCTACTAAAACTTGAAAACAAAAATACTAGATCTATAGACCATTTTTTATTTTATATTAGATCTATACAGACCTTAATGTAAAAGAGAACTGTAAAGAGAATATTGAGAACATATTTTCATCTTAAGGAAATACATAATTTAAACCCAAAACAAAAATACACTTAAAATCTTAAAAAAAAAAAAACCCACAAAAATAAATAAATTTGGTGCATTTATTTAGATAGTTGACTATTGACTACCCTTAACAAAAGATGGATCAAATCAATGTTACATTTGCATTCTCAAGGCGACAAGCCTTCCTAGCTACTAAAGCATAATATATAAAATAATAACAATTTTAATGGAACCTACAACATTCAACCCTGTATAAGAGGGGCACCATAACAAATGGGATTTTCCTTGACCAACAAAATAAAACAAAATTTATAGTCTATATTTGATCACAAATCACTTTAGGCACCATAACAAATGCCCCAATTTTGATTAGCTAAGAAATTCAGAAGTTATTCTAGGAATAACACGCTGATCTTCGCCAAGAGCTCACATCGATGAGAAAGTTTGACAACTAAATGTCAGCTTTTCGCCACCTGGAGCTGTAGTATGTTTCTTCTCCCCACTATGAATGTCAATATCCTTCATTCCTTTCTAAAGTGCTATTTTTTTCTCCTTTTTTCGAACTTGGTCTCTAATCCACAATTTTGGCTACAAAAGTACAATGAATTTGTGAGAATAGCTGGTATATTGTGTTATATGACAGTGGTAGTTGATTATGACCTGCAAACCAAAGACTTCAAAACTCATGACATGACTAGGTAGAGAGATAGAGAGAATAACATACTACTCCAATTGTCACATTAGAAGTGTCATTTTAGGTCATGCACACTTTGTAAGAAAATAATTAGTTATGTTAGATTTTTAGAGTAAAATAATGGTGAAGACATATTAATTAAAGTATCAGTAATAGTAGAATAATTAGGTAAACTATTTAATTAAAGAGGGTATTATTTCCTAAAGTGACAATTTGAGGCGGAGAAATATTCCAAACGTGACATTTAGAATGACTCGGAGGGAAAAGCAGAATTACCTCCAAAGTCATCAACATATTACGCAATTATTTTCTTCAAACGATCAGAGTGTAACGAAGTTTCATGCCGTTTCCTGAATAACAAAAAAATTCAAATAGTCAGAAATGAAAGAAATATGTAGCAGACATTATTTTAACAACTAAGATTAGGAAAAAATAGTATTATTTTAATTCTTTGATGCAAGTGGAAAAAATAGTTGCTATTTGATAACACTTTATTCATACAATAAAAAAAATAGCACATCGTAGAACAATAGCAATTTGTTTGAATTCCACTACGACATAGAGTCGCTGTATCCGCTATTTGACAAAACTAGTAAAACCTGCAGAAGTTTATTTGAGAAATGAAGGAGATGTTCTCATTCGACATAGTGAAATTAGATAAATACCAAAAAATAGAGAAGCTATCCATAAAAGGTACTTACTGGTCATATAATTTAACAAGAGACTGTGGTCTTGAATAACCGTTATCCTTTTTTTCTGTTTTTAATATGAATTCACTTCTTGGATCTGTTTGCTCTTCTTCACTTGTTACTGCTTTCGGTTTCCCTCTATTCCTTGATTCAGGTTTCCAATTCGCTTTGATAAGAGATTGACTTAGTAAGTGAGCAATGTTTGAAGCCATTGCCTCAGCTTTCTTAACAAATGGAAATTTTTCCTCATCAAAGTGGTTTGATAACCACAAATATGAAGATAAAACTTGATGCCTACTCTCAAGGTCTAGGAGTTCTGAATCGTTCCGCGCCGAACATTTTGGCATCCCCATAGCTATACTTACAGGTACCTTCTGACCGAATGCTGCAGCGAATTTGAGCAAGTGGTACATAGCTTTTGGATCCCTAACATTAACAGGTGCAAAACAGAAGTTAAAACGATCATCTAATGATAATCCTTGGATCCTCTCCAACATATTAGCGATTTTCTTTATGTGATCATGTCGACACAAGAAGTACGCCCCGTCCAAACGACAATTTTCGCCAAATTTTTCTAGAAGCTGGCTGAATGTCAAGTTAGAAAACTGTCCGGCAAACAATTCTACCTGCTCATAAAAAGGAAAAAGGCCGGCCCTTGTCACATGATCAAAGGGTTGTTTCAAACACTCAATCAAGTAATCCAAATCATCTAAATGTAAGGTAGTTGCAAGACCATCGGGATAAAGGCATCCTCTTCGACCAGCTCTCCCTGCAATCTGCTTAACCTGTGAAGCTGGAACGGGAAGAATTTTGTCACCGTTGTACTTTGAAAGGTTATTAAAAATCACCCTTCGAATGTTGAGATTCAGGCCCATCCCCACTGCATCACTAGCTACTAGAACGTCGTATTCATTACTCTGATCATTGAATAAATTAGCTTGCTGTCTACGAGTTTCTGGTGGCAAAGCTCCGTAGATAACGCAACATCGGTGATTAGTGTTTTTCTCGATGGCTAATTTAACCTCAAATATCTCTCTCCTTGAGAATGCAACAACACAATCACCAGACCGAATATTTTCAAAATTTCCAAGCAGAGTCTTTGCCTCAACCACCAAAGGTTTGAACCTCTCATAATGTTGCTCGCACAACTCATCTCCTGTATCCTGACATATCTTTCGAACAATATCCAAAACACTAGGATCACCACATAAATGTATCTCGTCAGCCTTCAAACCAAGCAGCGCCCTAGTCCATGCATACCCTCTATAAGGATCCGCCATCATCTGAATCTCATCAACAATAGCAACTTCATACAATTCCTGCGTCGAAGCCATTTCCACAGTACACGCAACATGATTTGCAAATGGTACATGCTTCTTCTCCTGACCAGTTAACAAACTGCAATAAACACCCTTCGCATTAACCTTATCAAAAACCTCCATAGCCAACAATCTAAGTGGACTACAATAAATCCCCTTCTTTGCCTCCATAAACCTTTGCAAAGCATTATAAGTTTTACCACTATTAGTAGGACCACAATGATAAACTATCTTCCGTTTCATCGCCCTCGCAAAAGGAAACCAAGTGTGAGGTTTCGTGAGGTCAGCTGACTTAACCATATCCCTAAACCTCTTAATCTCATCAGCAAAATTATCCAAACAAAACTCAACAAATACCGGAAACAAAAACCTCACAGCATCATCACACGGTCCAAGTGAAATCAAGTACTTGGCAACATCATCAGAACATCTCTTCCTGAAAAAGTTCCGAAACTTGTGTGCGGCAGTTGGAAAAAACGATAAACCAATGTAAATAGCAAGTGCTTGGTTCGACGCCCAGCCCGATGACGCAAAATAATTGAACACATCTGTTAAAGCATCCACCTCAGCTCTAGCCAACTTAACACCCTTTTCACCACTCTTAAGCTCACCATATAATTCAACAGGATCTTTCGACGCCACATGTGTAAAATCCTCTAATTCATCATCATCCCTATTATCATTACTAGTACAACTAATACTACTATTACTACATTCTACAGAATCAACAATATTTGAATAACATTCATCATTACCATAATCTAAAACAACCCCATTTTCTGATAAATCACAAACATCATCACTAACCTTTGTTCCAACCTCAAAATCGACATTGTTACCAATACCCTTTTCGAATTGCGAATCCTCGTCAGTGGCAGCACCACCATCCTCGCCGGCGGTGGAAAAGGGTCTTGTGGGGAGGGTTCTATCACCGGAAAGGGTTAAACTTTGTGAGAAACTAGTGAAAAAACGAGGGTTCAACAAATGGGTCGAAAAGGGACGAAATGGGTGGTGAAATTGAGCACGCGAAGAAGAAATTAATGAGTGATTGAAAATAAGCGATTTGAGGTTTGAAAAAGTTGTTCTTTTACGTGTAAACAAGTAGAAAAGAGATGAAATTGAGCCTTTTGCCATTGAAATTGAAGAAGAAGAAGAAGAAAAATAGGGTTTATTCAAAAGGGGGAAATTGGAGAAGAAGAAAACATGGTTTTTTAGTTGAAATTTGAGGAATTGGAATTGAAGTAGAAAAAGATGGGGTTTAGGTGAATTGAAAATTTATTGGTGAAGGAGAGTGAAGGGAGGGAAAAAAGTTTGGTTAGGGTTAAAGTGTCAACAATGGTTGGTTGATAATGACATGTGCCGCCACTGCAAAGTCATTGTTTTGGGATGGGAGGTGCTAACTACACCCTTTATTTTGATATACACGCCCTATATTTATTTTAATGATTGAAATACTACTTAAAATGAAATCAGTTTAATAAAAATAAATATATATTTTATATTAAATCAATATCAATTATGTTATTTTTATAATTAAAAAGATAAAAAATCATGAATGATTATTTTTAAATAATATATTAATAATTATTAATTTTTTTTTAAGTATTGTTCTACGATATATCACTTATAAAGTGATTTATCATAACACTGGTCTTATACAGAGGCACCTTGCATCATTGTCACTTAATACTCATGTGTCACAGTTAATAACTCATTTTTTTTCCATGGAGCACAAAAATATCACGAGGATACATTTTTAATGTTTTTTATAGAGAAGATCATTATCTTTTATCTTGAGAGAGATAATACTACCATTATACTAAGAGAATTTCTTTAACATTTATCTACTAAGACAATTATAACTTATATGTCAAAACTTTCTACATTTTCAATATTTTAGTATCATTGAATGGTTTTTCTTGATATAAATAAGTCATGTCTCTAACAACTCATTCAGTTTGATGAAGTGTTATCTCCACTTTTCAATTTTCTTTATTTAAAAATAATTTTGTTAGGAATTTCTTCAAAGTTCAATGTTTCATTCCCATATATCAAAACATGTTTGATATGCTGACAGAAATATGAAAAATGTCATATGAATCTTAGTGTTTTATCTTCATCAGAAATCATAACTCTAATAACTTTTAATTTAAAGACACTAAGATTGAGATAATTTAGATTATAAAATACTTTTATATTTTCATCCAAGTGTAAGTTGTGAAATTATTCATTGAACAACAATCAATTTGAGTTTGATATAACCTTGCAAGTTTCACCAAGAACTCTTTGTCGAAACGAGAACTTGTCCTACACATTTGCAAGAATATTCTTAGTCAGACAAAATGAATTGCACTTGCCGCTCTCAAATCTAATTCCTCCCATTTGTATTTACCCATGATGGAAATGTTTTCTTTTAATGTCTTGTGTAATCATGATTGTATCGACACATCATTAATTTGTATTTTTCATAAATTAAAATTAGTTTTCCCATCAATTTTTTTGATGTAAAAAACTTCACATCACTTAAAAAACTTGACAATGTTGCAGCAGTATGAAAATTATAAATTGTACCACAAGTAAGTTCCTAAACAAAGAGGTGATTCACAAAAGATAATCTAAATACCAAGTATTTTCTTGTCAAAATATTTTTCAAATCATTTTTCTACATTATAAAAATTTTTTTATGATGTGGAAGATCACACAATATTATAACTACATAAAAATAAACAATAACTTAGAGAAATTTAAATAACATAATCAAAATAAAAAAATATAACATGAAAACTCTCAAATTAAAAGAAAAAATCATGATTTTTGTTTAAGGACAACTAAAACATAATATGGTGTAAAAATTATTACATCATATAGATTTCTCTCAAATATCTTATAATTTCAATATAAAACCACATTTCAAAGTAAATATTTGAGTACTTCAACATATATTCATTTAAATAATT
>JBBPBR010000008.1:1899019-1918743 GCA_037974775.1 Cicer pinnatifidum
ACACACAGAAAATGACGATGTGATAATATCTATGAAATTGTAATAAAATTATATAAAAATTTAACTTTCAACTTCAATTTTTTTTCCATTTTTTTTGAATTAATTATTGACATAAAATTAATTAATGCATCTAGATATTTTTATATTTTTTTAGATAAAAAATATAAAGAAATAGTTGATTATTAAAAAAAAGAGATCAATTTATAAAATTAATAAAAATAGATAAATAAAAGTACAATTAAACATAAAATTTATTAACTCAATATGCGTTCATATTTTATATTTTAATAGAAAAGAATAGTTTAAAAAATTTGTTTAAAACTCTTTAAAGTTCCCTAAAATCTTCGGTCCAGTTTATTAAAAATAGTAAATAGCGTATAAGGTAGTAAAAAAACACATAAGCTTGTGAATTTGTAATATTCGAAGAAAGCTGTTGAACCAATTAATAAATATAAAATGAGAATAAAAATATTTTCAATTATTTGAACATAATAAAAGTAAAAATGAGAGAAATATGATTCAGTGCTATAAACAACATTAATATGTGACTCAAACTCAAACAACATTAAAAGCATAGCCACCCTTATCTCTCTTTCACTCCCTCCTCAAATTTAACATTCAAACTTTCCAATTTTTCATTCATTGAACAATAAAAATGCAAGTATCAGCATGCAATTTGTGGTCTAAGGGAGTGCCAATTCCATATCCTTTAAGTCGCCGTGAGATTTGCTTTGATGGCATATCATCTGTTTGCTCTAATTCCCCAAACGACGCCGTTTCTTTTCCTCAACCCAATTTCAATTCAAGGTTCATCACATCATATACTATTTACTTATTTTCTTCTTTCAAATTATGATTTCAATAACAAAATGCAAATGGGTCTGTTTTTGTTGTTGTTATAATCGCTAAAGTTTGAATCTTTTTGTAACATGTAATTCATCACAAAGAGTGCATTTTTAACTGTTTGAGAGGGTTGTAAACTTATAAAAATGCAATTTGAACACCAATTCGAGACAACAAAATTCAAGAACGTTTTAAATGGTTAATGCAGTTTCCACACATAATTAATGAAATGTTAGATTTGGTTAATAGATATATCGGGTGTTGCAACTTTTTATCCTTTATTGAACTTTTTTTGTCTGTAGAAAGGATGAAAAGTGCCACCCTAAACTCACACACACTTGCATGCTCGCGGGTTCAAACCCAGGACAAGATGTCCAACTGAACAATATCGACATTTGCCAATTGAGCAAAGAATTAAGGACAATCTCTATTGAACTTTATTAGCGACAGATTTAAACTTTATTAAAGTGTTCAAGTCTACTGTAGTTGAAATACAAGAAGTCTTAGTTAATACTGTTCAAATTTGTGGTTAATTAAGTTATGATTAATGGGTTATCCAATCTCGATATACTCATTTATTACTCAGACTGCGTTGACTATTTAAAAAGTTGTCTAATTTTGTTGTTCAAATAATATTTCTCTAAACTTGTAATTATAACTGTGGTTGATGTGTGCTTATAGGACTGTTGAAGATCAAACACGGGATTCTGGTGCTATGCTGAAGAAGATTATTGTGTCCCCAACAAGACGTGTGTTAATGGCGAGCTTGACTATGTTTTCCTGTTTTTGTTCTTCAAGGTACTTGTCAGGTCCGCACGGTTCTGTTTTTGTGTTTAAATTGTTTGATTGTATACAAACAGCTTTTAAAAGAGCTTATTCATAGCTCATTTGAACTCGTATTACTACATAAGTGCTTGTATATTTGTTTGAAATAGTTTTAGTATAAGAGGTCCTTAATTTAAAGTTTTAGATTCGTTGACGTGAATAGAGTTGGCTTTTTGATTATTTACCATGTACCTTCTTTGTAAACTTTTTAATACTTAATGGACTAACTTCACATAAAAAGTCTAACGGTCTTAATGTTTCAATTCTTAAACGACCAACATGGTAAAAGAAAGATAAAGGACGGACTGAAACTTTAAATTAAGGGACACTTGGAGTAATTTTGACTATAATTATGATATGTTCATAAGCTACTTTCAGCTTAGTTGTTAGCAATTATGGATAAACTTATAAATAACTTATGATGACATGTTCATAAGCGCTTTCCAACTTATTTTTTTACAACACCCAATGTTAGTAATTAGTATTGTTAATATTGTTAGTATTTTGCTGAGGGTGGGGATCGAACTCTTTTTCCAATTTACTTCAACAAGCTTTTCATTCCTGTAGTAACTTGTTGAATTAGTGCTTAATCAATTTGTTAGCCCAAAACGTGCTCTTAAGTATATTGGAAAGTTCATTTTAAACTGGAATTTAAAGGTCAATGTCATATATTGTACAGCCTTAGCATTGGGAGATCCATCAGTGACACTTGAAGAAGTGACCCCTCCTGTGTTTTCTTCTGCGCCACTCTTTCCTGCAGAGGTAAGTTTTCAACTCTATCCCCTCTTTTGTCCATTGTGGTTGTATAACACTTTTGAATCCTTCAATAGCAATGTTCTTGGAAGGTTATTCCTATATTTTGTAATTGGCAGGACCGAATTGTTCAACTATTTGAAAGGAACACAAATTCGGTTGTTAACATCTTTGACGTGACGTTACGTCCTCAACTTAATGTGACTGGTGTGGTTGAGGTAACTTAACATTCAAATACTAATATATGATTATCTATTTTATTGATCATTATATTGTCTCTAGCTGTTCTGCATTGGATACTCATATTGTGTCTGTGTCTATGCATCATAGTATACAAGAATGATTTATGGTAGGAATGAAAGTCACAATTTGTACTCATACTGGCAGATTCCAGAAGGAAATGGCTCTGGAGTAGTTTGGGATGAGGAGGGCCACATCGTGACTAATTACCATGGTGAGAATTAGTTGAGGAATTACCATTCTATGTTAAGTCCAAAATTTATTTTCTCGCATATCGAAAACCATAGATATATAAATGCTTTTAACATCAATTCTCTTCACCAAAATTTTAGTGAATTATGCCTATGAGTGAATGTGCATATGGTTTCTCTAATGTGGATCAAGCCTTTCCTATGATTGATTGATCACATTCAATTTGATTTCTTAACTTGAACATGAATTTGCGATGCAATAATAAGCAATGTAGCACCAACATTTCAGATTGAAGACAGTTTCGAGTGTGTGACACGTGTCAGTGTCCAACACCAACACATCACTGCACTTGTGACTATACACAATTACTTCTGTTTTCTCAAATTATTACAAGTGTTTTAAGTGTTCGTGTCGGTATCGTGTTTGGAGTCTATGTTTGTGTGAGTGCTTTATAGATAATAAGAATTTGTTGAATATTTGCCATTTAAATTTAAATATTTTTTTTTCATCTTTTGCCTTTTACCCCCATTGTTTGGGTCTAATGGAGTGCTCTCTTTATGCACTTAAAAATTTTGTATACATATTTTCCAAACTGTTTATTCACTAGACTTTTAAGATCATGTGAGGATTTATGATCGTTAAATTCTTGTGTTACTCAGTAATTGGCAACGCCCTTTCAAGAAACCCAAGCACTGGTCAAGTTGTTGCACGAATCAATATTCTAGCGTCGGAAGGGTGAGGCTCAAGGAGATTTTATTTCTTTGCAGTTTTTTACTGTTTGAAAGTTAATAATCGATATATGTAACTCTGACACTTTCCTTTATAAAAGGGTTCAAAAGAATTTTGAAGGTACACTCATTGGAGCTGACCGTTTAAAGGATCTAGCTGTCTTGAAGGCATGTTTTCTTTTCTACTTTTCAGATTTGTTCGCAATAAATTGAGGTTGAAGTTGAAATTAAGTGGTTGATTCATGCTGTATATTGTGAAAGATTATGAATGTGGTATAAGATGAAGAGATCTTTATTCACAAGTTAAGGCCTTGATTTGATTGTGTATGTTTTATGTTCTTGAGTTGAAACTCATATGGATAATAGAATGCAGATCCTTTCATACGCAATTCATAGACACCTATGGAATGCGTTGCGTACGAAATGATCTACATTCATAAACTTGTGAAGTTTTTTTTTCTTTTTCATGTAAATCACTTGTTATTCATAAGCAATCTACTTAACAACCTATCCATTATTACATGGTATACTAACTACTAATATTCTAGGATAATATTTTGCTTCCAAATTTGATTTATTTTTGCTGCTGTTATGTTTCTATAGAGGCATATCAGGTTTTGAATTTGTTTGTTTCATCATTACTTCTGTAGTCTATTCTATCTAATGGCTAATTCGTTATTTAATGTTAAAATGTTATAGTTTTGTTTCTTCTTGAGTTCATTCATGTTACTTATGCATTAAAATAATGATTGTTTAAAATTTTGAATCTTCAAAATTATTCTACATTGAACATGCAACATTAATATCAGAATTGCCGGATCATAGTCAGAGTCTATTACAAGTCCTTGTTAATTAATAACTTTACTATTGCAGGTAGAAGCCCCTAAAGATATTTTAAAGCCTATCAAGGTAGGGGAGTCTTCGTTTCTAAAAGTTGGGCAGCAATGTTTGGCAATTGGAAATCCATTTGGCTTTGATCACACCCTCACAGTTGGCGTTATCAGTGGACTTAACCGAGATATCTTTAGTAAAACCGGTGTAACAATTGGTGGTGGTATTCAAACCGATGCAGCCATAAATCCCGGAAACAGGTTACACTTGACTCCCTTCGATATCTGATCAAGGAAAAGTTTCCTTTCCAATTTTATCCCTTGAATTTGGTGTAATTTACTTGGCCTTAAAGTTGTCCTTTTCATGATTGGTGTTAACTAGTTCTTTGATATACCGCATTGCATTTATAATTTTTCTTGTGAATTTAACAGTGGAGGTCCCCTTCTGAATTCAAAAGGAAGCTTAATTGGGATCAATACCGCAATATTTACTCAGACAGGCAAGTTTTTCTTCATCATTATTACGAGTTAGAATTTTTTGGGTCCACTTGCAACATTTTAATTTTCATTCCATTTAATTTCCTTTGGTTAGACAACTTAATTAAACATTTATAGGATAAATAGTTATCATATAATACTTATATATAAGTTATTTCTTTAATAAAAGATAAAATAAAAGTCAAATTGTTTTAATGTAAGCAATAAACTATTTTCATAAGCTATATTCGAGAGCTTATATAGAAATAAGCTGAAAACAACTTATGGAGTACTTGTTATAAGTTGTTTCCATAAGCTTTTCCAAATAGTCTCTAAAATGCATATATTAGTAGATTTGCTCAAATAAGCCAATACAATTACAAATAATATGCCTCACTTTTGTTGGTGTTTTTCTTCGTATTTCAGGAACTTCAGCTGGTGTAGGATTTGCCATTCCATCTTCAACCGTACTCCGAATTGTTCCTCAGTTGATTCAGTTTGGAAAAGTATGTGGTTCATGCGGGTCACGCACACATTCCAACAATCTATGCAAATCTTTAGTTTTTCTGTGAAAATTTTAATGTGAATACATACTTCTTGCTTCTTGATATAAGATATTAACTATGTTCGTATTAAAAAAAGTGTGTTATATAAATATATCTTAAACAGAAAAATACTTCACTATAAGTTTGTTTATAAGACATGGAGAAGAATCAGTTTCTAATATGCTTATCTTTTTTCTGTATACATTAATTTTAGCATCATATTTTATAACTTTTCAATATTTGAATCCATGATTCATCAATTTAAGGTTGTTAGAGCTGGTTTGAATGTGGATATTGCTCCAGACTTGATTGCGAATCAACTAAATGTTCGAAATGGAGCACTTATTCTTCAGGTAAAATCCATGAAACTTTTTCTTGCATCACAATCAAATTTTGTATTTATAGCTTCTCTCAAATCAAGTCTTTAAATCTTTACAACTTATGTTCCTTAGGTTCCAAAAAATAGTCTTGCTGCCAAAGTTGGGCTAATTTCCACTACAAGGGGATTTGCTGGCAATATAGTCCTTGGAGATATTATCATTGCAGTTGACAATAAGCCTGTGAGTTTTTGTTTTCCTTCTAGAAACTCTTTGTTAACTGTTTAAATCATGGTTATCAGGAACTTACGATACATGTTAGTTATATCTTGATTCGATGCACAACTAAACCCAAACGATGAAAATCGTTAGTGTGTTTCTGTTTTGGACATGAATCTCATCTTGGCCTGATAGTTTCATCAGACACTTTTTTCACAACTTTGTATAGCCTGCCAATTTTCTTTTCTCATTTTGATTTATTACTTGAATCTTAATTTATTTTGATGTTCTCTAATAATATATCAAATTATAATCTTAATGTCCCTTTTTTTACTTAAAAATATCATATTTTTATTGGTAATGCATCTTTTGATTCATAGTAAAATTTGATTTACGATTTGAAAAAAATAGGTCTTCCGATTCATGATTTGAATCTCAATTTGATAGCCATGGTTTAGATATGTCAACAGGGCGGGAGTGGAGAGTACTCTCTGCTCCCCGTCCCTGCTACTCAAAATGTCCCTCACATCCCCGTCCCCATTTCCCACCTCTGGTAGTTTTCTCTCCCCACAGGGACCCTTCAGTATAAAAAATAATTATATTTCTCTTATTTTAATCAAATTGGTAGTAAATAAAATTAAAAACTATTAAACAAAGGAAACATTATGAGATTAGTATGAGTCTTGTGACAACAATAAAAATCACATAAAATACTTGAATATATATATACAAAAGTTACTTTTGTAAATTGTTTGGAGGGGTGTCCCTGTTCCCGTCCTCAAACCCCCATCGGGGGGACTCATCCCTGTTACCGCAGAGAAAAATTCCTCGCCCACAGAGCCCTAAATAGGACAGTCTCCACAGAGATCCCCACTTACGGATATAAGTTGACATCCCAACATGGTTTAAATCATGCTCATTAAAAAGCCAAAACATTCATTTTATATCATAAACTTTTAGTTGGCCTTTATTATGCCATTGTTCTATGTAAAATACAAATGCTGCTTCTACATACACTACACTACTTTTTTTTTTAAAAAAATATTACACTACACTACCCCTTTTATGTAGACAAGATATTTTCATTAATTTGAAAACTTCGGTGCATCCTTGGTAGGTCAAGAGCAAAGAAGAGTTGTTGAAAGTATTGGATGAGTATAGTGTTGGAGATAAAGTAATGTTGCTGATTCAGAGGGGTGATGAAAAGTTGGAGCTGCCTGTGGCACTTGAGGAACAAAGTTCTTGAGTCTATATGCATTGAGAGATATATTGTAATGTGTTAGTGGGTTAATTTCAATGTATTTTTGGTAAATTAAGAGCTAATGTGCTTTTATTTGTTCATTGTAAAGATAAGTTTAGTCTTGTTTATTTTTGGGAGAAAATATTAGCATATTTTATACATACACAACAATTATATTTTTAGGTATGTTGCCAACCTCGTGGAAACACGAATTAGGATTCTCTAATGTTTGAAAAAGAAAAACTTGGAAGATCCAGACCCTTGAAATATATAGAGTGGAAGATTTTAAAATTTGAGAAAAAAATGGTAAACGTTGGTTAAGGTTGAGATTTGAAACTTGAAAAAAATATGAGAGAAAATATTAAAAGGATACTTTTCCACACCTAACTATGGAAAATATGATGTGTCTGTTGAGACAAAATCACTCTAACTTGGTTTTAATGATAACAAAATTAATGAAAAGATTATGATTGTGTTTTAAAGACTAATCTGTGCTCTTGAGTGTATTTACATAAGAAAACAAGTTATTATTCATTAAGGAATAAGAAGCAAATTCTAAGTTAAATGCTAAGTATGGAAAGACCGAGGATGGCCTCACGAGCTGAGGAAACTGCAGTTTTGTATTCTCACGGGTTTGAATCCATTAAACAAGGGCCCAATAGTATTATAAAATGAATTATTTGAATTCATTCAACAAGGGCTGAATGGTATTAAAGAATGAATTGTTTGATTCATTCAATAAAGGCAAAATACTATTATTTTAAAGAAAGGCTTTTGAAGAAAAGTTGCAAGAATGAAAAAGAAAGGCACGGTGAATGATGATAGTAGCATGTGCCTAAAGTCAACATTTTGAATTGCATCCCAACACTTTATGAAAACAACATATCACATCTTAGGCTTATTAGGCAAAAGGCTACATGCACCTTTATGTGATACAAAAGGATTTAAATTCAAATATACAAAAAGGTAACAAGAAACATGCCCTAAATAAATGGATCACATGTCTTAAGGCAAGGCAAGAAGCATTCACGTGAAGTCTTCCCATAGTCTTGAAGGAAGGAAGAGAATAGGACATCACATGTTGGTTGAAAGCATTAAATGGAGGAAAGAGAAAAAGCTCACATGTGAAGCTTTATCAAGGCATTGAAGAAAGAGAAGGAAATTGACTCCACACAATATTCAAACCTTAAAACAAGGAAAAAGAAAAGGACATCACGTGTCCCCAAGTGCCAAGAAAACAACTACCTCGTACTTGAACATGGAATGCATATTTCAAATGAGCTGAATGACATTTTCGTAATTATGAAGAAAAGCCTTGGCATTTCTCAAATGGTTTTTCCAATGGTCATAAAAGACTTGGCTTATGATATGAACATCACAAGACCTTAAAGTCTTCGAAAAATACAGCTCACATGGTCAAATAACAGATGTGCATTACTGCAAAAAGAGAATTGACAAGGACTTGTCAAGATCAAGTTACAAGAAAAGTGAGGATGGCTATAATGGCAATTCCGTAAATATGATGAAAGACTTGGATTGTTTGAAATAAGGTCCAACGGTCATCAATGGCTTGGATCTCTATAAAATGCATACAAGCTCTCCAATGGAAGACACACACCACACTTGCATAAAAAGATCAAGCATCTTAAAGCTATCAAGAGCAAAAACACCCTCACTTCTTACTTTCTTTGATCCTACACTATATCTTTGTAAATCTTTAGAGAAGGTATTAAGTATCAATCACTCTCATATCACTTTGTAATTTCCGAGTGAGTTGCACTTGGAAATATTCAGAAAATTGATTGTAAGCTTGGTGAAGCTAAAGAATACACGAGTTGTAATCATCCTCAGGTTGAGGATTGATCTGTTTGAGAATTAGTGAAATCTCACAAGGTGTGAGGACTGGACGTAGCCATCTTTGGGTGAACCAGTATAAAATTGTGTGTGTGTCTCTCTTATCTTACTTCTACTCCTTTGCTCAACTTAGATCTATCAAGTTGAAAAATCTCATCCTCGAGCTAGCCATCCTCAACGAGAGGATAATTTTCAAAACACTTAGAAATTATTTTTAAACAGCAAAATCCCTATTCAACCCCCCTTCTAGTGATATTTAGCTACATCAATTGGTATCAGAGCAAGGTTCTCTAAAAAATACACCTAACAGTGTAAGAGAAAAAGATCCAAAAAGAAAAATGTCAAAAGCTAAGTATATTCCCGAAGGAGGATCATCCAGCCGACCTCCCTACTTTGATGGTACATATTACTATCATTAGAAAGGCAAGATGAAGCTATTTCTCATATCACAAGACAACAACATGTGGTCTGTGGTGGAAAATGGAGATCATGTCATTAGAACCAACAACACGGATGCAACCTCCGATGAGAAACCTCAAGTACAATGGACGGCAGATGAAAATGCAAAGGTACTCCTAAACTCTAAAGCTCATTTATTTCTAACGTGTGCTTTGAGCAGGGAAGAATATGATAGAGTTGAAGAGTGCAAAAATGCTAAGGAGCTTTGGGATACTCTAAGGATCCATCATGAAGGATCAAGCCATGTAAAAGAAGCAAGGATAAATATGGGAGTAAGAGATTTCGAACTATTTGAAATGAAGGAGGAGGAAACTATTGATGAAATGTTCTCAAGGTTAACAATCATATTAAACAACCTGAGATCTCTTGGAAAGGTATACTCCGTTCAAGAAAGGATAAGAAAAATCCTAAGAAGTTTACCAAAAGAATGGAGGCCATTGGTAACTGTCATTACAGAAGCAAGAGATTTGACCAACATGAAATTAGAAGATTTGGTTGGAACTCTAAGAGCTCATGAACCATTGTTGTTGGCGGACAAACCAAACAAAAAGGGAAGAATGGTCGCTCTAAAAACCAGCCAAACAGAAAGTTCATCTTCCAAGAAGAATGAAGATGGCATAACAAAGGAAAACATAGAGTGCCCTCTGTCTGAGGATGAGGATGAACTCGCTATGCTTTCTAGAAGACTACAGAGGATGATAAACAGAAGAGGACAAAATAGAAGATCCCCTCAAAAAGAAAAAGTTGACAAAATTCAAATAACTTGTTATGGATGCAACAAGATGGGACACTACAAAACTGAGTGTCCTCTCAACAAAAGGAACTCTAGAAAATTTCCATACAAAAACAAATCCATGATGATTACTTGGGATGATAGTGACGAATCATCCTCGGAGCAAGAAAAGGAAGAAGAGGCCAACCTATGTCTCATGACAAAATCAGAAACTGAGAAGGTAAGTATTACTAATCCATGTCCTAATTGTGAAGAATTAGAAATTGAATTTGATAGCCTCTTAAATGACTCAAACACTTTATCTCAAACATGTATATTTCAAAAAAACCAACTTGTTGAGATAAAGAGACAAAATGAGGAGCTTAAGAAAAAAAATGATGAATATGTTAAAATCATTCAAGATTTGCAGCAATCTCAATTTCAAAATTCTAAGAAACAAAAATTTTTAAACATGAAAATAGTTGAAACTCATCCTCCTGACGAGGATGCAGAAAAGGAAATTTTGAAAACCGAGGTTAGGGAACTAAAAAATGATATTTCCAACTTTGTCAAATCTACAAAAACATTTCAAAAGATAATGGGGTCTCAATCTGGAATATTTGACAAGGCTGGTATTGATTTTAAAAGCTCTCAAAAACAAAAATTATATGGAAATTTTTTCTTGCCAAAAAAATATGAGGATAGGCCGAAATGCACGTTTTGCAAAAAACTTGGGCATACCTCCAAAATTTGTCATGCTAAGAAGAAAGCTAACAATGTAAAGTCAGCTTGTTCATTCTGTGGTAAACATGGGCACCATGATTCTATTTGCTATCATAAAAGAAATGTCCTCAAAAGAGGAAAAACTAACCAACAAGGACCCAAAGCTATATGGGTACCTAAGTCTCTTTTAAACTCTAAAACAGGTTCATCCTCTAATCAGCAAAAGAAAGCCTTGGTACTTGGACAGTGGTTGCTCAAGGCATATGACGGGAGATAAGCACTGCTTCATGTCATTAGAAATAAAGGATGGAGGATCAGTCACATTTGGTAATAATGATAAAGCTCAAATAAAAGGAACATGTATTATTGGTAAGAATAATTCTGCAAAAATTGAAAATGTTCAATATGTGGATGGCTTAAAACATAACTTGCTAAGCATTAGTCAATTATGTGATAGTGATTTTGAAGTTATTTTTAAGTCTACTTACTCTATGTGAGGTTAAACACTCATCCTCGGGTAGAGTTTTCTTTTTCGGTTTAAGAAAAAAGAATTTATATGAACTTTATCTTGATGATTTACCCACTGAATCTTGTTTTGTATCTATTGAAAAAGATAAATGGATTTGGCACAAACGAGCGGGTCACACTAGCTTAAACACTATTTCTAAATTAGCAAATTTGGAATTGGTAAAAGGTCTTCCAAAAATTAATTTTGAAAAAGACAAAGTTTGTGAAGCTTGTGTAAAAGGAAAACAAGTTAAAAGTAGTTTTCATTCTAAAAACTTTGTTTCAACAAATCATCCTCTTGAACTTATTCACATTGATCTTTTTGGTCCTATCAAAACTCCAAGTCTTAGTGGAAAAAGATATGGTTTTGTGATTGTTGATGACTTTTCTCGTTTTACTTGGGTTCTATTTTTAAAACATAAAGATGAAGCCTTTGAGGCATTCCACCATTTTTGCAAAAAGATTCAAAATGAAAAAGGATCAAAAATTGTTTCGGTAAGAAGTGACCATGGAGGAGAATTTGAAAATGAATCCTTTAAAAATCTTTGTGAAGAAAATGGTATTTCACACAACTTTTTTTGTCCAAGAACTCCCCAACAAAATGGGGTTGTTGAAAGGAAAAATAGAACTTTACAAGAAATGGCTAGAACTATTTTAAATGAAGCCAACATTGAAAAATATTTTTGGGCCGAAGCCATCAACACTGCTTGTTATGTTTCTAATCGCACATCCATTAAAAAAATTTTAAACAAAACTCCATATGAATTATGGAATGGGAGAAAGCCAAATATTTCCTATTTTCACATATTTGGGTGTTATTGCTACATTCTAAATAACAAAGAAAATTTGGGAAAGTTTGATCCAAAATCTGATAAAGGAATTTTTCTAGGATACTCCACAACGTCAAAAGGTTATAGAATATATAATCTTAGGACTCAAACTGTGGAGGAATCTATGCATGTTATTTTTGATGAGTTTGATGACTTGTGTTTAGAGAAGTTGGATAAAAATGAAGAAGATGAACAATCAACCTCTCAAGTACCCGGTCCTCGCGAAGAGGATGAGTCTGACCCAACCTCTCAGCAACTTCCAAGAGGATGGAAAATAGTCACACATCATCCTCCAGATCTAATCATTGGGAATACTGAAGATGGCGTTAGAACCAGAAATTCTCTAAGGGAAAACACAATCAACATGGCCATGATATCACAAGTTGAACCCAAAACGATTGATCAAGCTATTGGTGACAAATCTTGGGTTGAAGCTATGATGGAAGAACTCTCACAATTTGAAAGAAACAAGGTATGAAATCTTGTACCACATCCTCTAGAAAAATCTATTATTGGGACTAAATGGATATTTAGAAACAAATTAAATGAGGATGGGGAAGTCATTAGAAATAAAGCAAGACTAGTGGCTCAAGGGTATAATCAACAAGAAGGAATTGATTATGATGAGACGTTCGCACCCGTGGCAAGACTTGAGGCCATAAGAATCCTCTTAGCTTATGCTACTCATAAAGGTATAAAACTATTTCAAATGGACGTCAAAAGTGCCTTTTTGAATGGGTTCTTAAATGAAGAAGTGTATGTGCGTCAACCTCCCGGTTTTGAAGACATAAAGAGGCCGAATCATGTGTTCAAACTATCAAAAGCTCTTTACGGCCTAAAGCAAGCTCCTCGAGCTTGGTATGAAAGATTAAGCTCTTTTCTAAAAGAAAATGGATTCATTAGGGGTCAAATTGATACAACTCTCTTCAAAAAGACTCTTGAAAAAGATTTATTGATTGTTCAAATATATGTGGATGACATTATATTTGGTTCCACAAATGAAAAGATGTGTAAAGATTTCTCAAATCTCATGCAAAGTGAGTTTGAGATGAGTATGATGGGGGAATTGAAATTCTTCCTTGGTTTACAAATCAAAAAACGTGAGGATGGTATTTTTATATCACAAGAAAAATACACAAAGGATTTGCTCAAAAAATACAACATGAGTTCAGCCAAGAGTATGGGAACTCCTATGCACCCATCCTCCACACTTCACAAAGATGATGAAGGAACTCCAATTTCTGAAAAGGAATACAGAGGGATGATTGGATCCTTGCTGTATCTAACAGCCAGTAGACCGGACATAGTCTTTGCAGTCGGTCTTTGTGCAAGATTCCAATCATCTCCTAAAGAATCTCATCTCATAGCTGTAAAAAGGATTTTTAGATATCTTGTTGGCACTATAAATCTGGGAATATGGTACAAGAAGTGCTCCGATCTTGATCTTAAAGCCTATTGTGATGCGGACTACGTGGGAGACAAAGTTGAAAGAAAAAGCACAAGTGGGGCTTGCCAATTTCTTGGTAAATCACTAATAAGTTGGTCATGCAAAAAGCAAAGTACCATTGCTCTTTCAACAACTGAAGCAGAGTATGTATCAACCACTCAATGTTGCTCACAACTACTATGGATCAAAAATCAACTTGAGGATTACTCATTAAGGTACAAAAATTCCCATCCTCTGTGATAATACAAGTGCAATAAACCTTTCTAAAAATCCCATTCAACATTCAAGATCTAAGCACATTGAAATTAAACATCATTTTATAAGAGATCATGTGCAAAAAGGGGATTTAGAATAAATTTTTATTGACACTGAAAATCAATTAGCAGATATTTTTACCAAACCTCTCCAAGAGGATCGGTTTAAGTTTATCTTAGAAGAACTCTCCATCATAAATTTTCAAAAAATTATTTAAATAATTTATTTGTGTTGTTTGTGTTATTGATTGGTTTTTATTATTTTAATTGTGTGTGTTAAAATCTTTGCCAATCAGATCCCTTAAAATAAAGTCAAAAAATTAAATAGGGGAGCTTAGGCATTTTGTGTGAAAACCTTCTCTTGTTAAATCAATCAAAGGCTATGCGCATGCTTCCTTTTACCCATTGGTCAAATGGCTGGCACGTGATGAATTTTTCCCATCTCCCTTAATTGCGCAGACTGCATTCAAAGCAGTCCATCATCACTTCATCCAACAGCTCTCCTTCAATCTCTCTCTCACGTCTCTGCCTCCCTTTCCCGTTCTCTCTCCATCAATCAATCACTTTTTTCTTTCCTTTCACGTTTCCAATAACTTCTCTCATTAAAATTAATTCTCTCTCTCCTGATTATTATTTTTTTTATTTCAAATTTTCTTCTCTCTCCGTCTCATTAAATTTTTCTTTTATTTTTCTCTCTCCGAATTTAATTCTCTTCTCTCTCCTCCATACGTTTCTCTTTCTAACGTTACTCAGGTTTCTTTCTCTCTTCCTTCACGAATTCCCTCTTCCTCTGGGTAAGTTCTATCAACAACAATGGCTCGAATCAAAACTTGTGCCAAACGAAAAATGCGCCCTTTTGACCCTGAAACAGATTCTGAAAACTATTCTAGTTCTAAATCTGCTGAGGATGAAGTTAAGCAAAAATCTGTATCTCCTCCTAGGGCATCTTCTAATCCGCCTCAACCTTCTTCCAAAACACCAAAGAAGTCCTCAAAACCCACTACTTCCACCAGAAGGTCCTCCAGAATTCAATATGGGGCTGTTCTTTCAAACAAAGAAATTCCTCAGGACCCTACTGAGCATGTCATTGACTTGGAAAGTTCAAAAGGAAACCCCTCCACTAAACCAAACCCTAAATCTTCCTCCAAGCCTTCCTCTTCCAAAGGGCCGAAAACTAAATCGCCTAAAAAGACTTCAAAGAAATCTCGGCCATCCAAACCACCTCCTGTTTCTCTTTTTGAATCCACAGATTCGGAGTTAAACTACACCTCCAAATGGATTCACAAATCTGTGGTTCATGGCAAGCATTTTGACCTAATCAACTTGAAAAATGGTGGCTTTGATGTTATAAAATTTTTTGATAAATTTGGCTGGACCTCTTTCTTTAGAGTTAATGAATCGCAATACCCGAGGCTTGTAAAGGCCTTCTATGCTGCGTGCAATGGATGTAAAGGTAGCACTGGATTTAGTTTTGTACTCAAGGGAGTACAGTTGGACATAAACCCTTCTTCTCTGTGCAAAATCCTCAATATACAAGATGCTGGAGCCCATTGCTTTGCTGAAACGTGGTATATGCAGTATATGGTCACTCGCAATTCTGTCCTTCAAAACATTTTGATAGATCCTAAGAAACCTCTTATAGCTTCCAACCTTCCTTCTATGTGTCGGATTTATCACAACATCTGTGTTCACTCGATCACACCTCGGGCTGGGAGTTATGAAAAGGTAACAGAACTTGACATTCTGATCCTTCATCATTTGTTATCTGGAACACCTCTTCATCTGGGAAATATTATTTTTAGCTATATGTTGAATGCTGTCATTGTGGGTCAATCAGCTCCTTATGGAATGATCTTGACCAAAATCTTTAAGTTCTTTAAAGTACCCCTGGATGATGAAGAGAGTATTCAGTGCAATAATTTCTTTTCTCTGAAAAACATTAAACAAATGCGTATTACTAAGCCTGAACCGAACCCCATCTCAAAGAAAGAACAAACTGCCTCAAAGAAACAAAAGTCTGTCTCACCACTATCTCATTCACGCACCCCCTCTTTTAACTCTGCTGGCTCAACACTTCCAAATTCTCCACAAGTCAGTAAGGATTCATCAACCCATGCGGCTACTCCTCCAGCTAAGAATGGTGATGGTGAGGATTTATTCTTTGATCGAAACGTCTCATACGATCATCACTCTTCCAAAAGTCCTCATAGGAACATGCATAAAAAGGCATCCACTGTTCCATCTCAAGTAAGTTTGAACTCTTCCCCTATCTCTCCAAATACTGGTTTATCTAATTCTGGTCCAGATTTACCCAAAAAATCAAAATCTTCTGTGTCACCAAATGTTGCAAATTTTTCCAAGGATAAGGTTAAAAAATCAAAATCCACAACGGCCCGTGATCATACCATCAGCATGAAATCGACAGAAAACAAAAAGGTTTTAAAGCTGCTCAAAACAATTAGGAAAGATGAAAAGAAAATGTTGGATAACTTCTCTCACGTTCAAAAAACCCTTAATCAATTTGGACTCGTCCTGGAATGGGTAACCAAACATTTGGGTTCATCAGCTGCTGCCCATGATCAACCGCCTAAGCTACCAGCCCAGTTCCCTTTTGCCCCCATGTCTACCTCTTCATCATCTTCCGCTGAATGACTCTGTTTTAATCTATTTTATGCTTTTTGATGTTGACTTAATTCAGGGGGAGTAAGATTATGGATTATATTTTGTCTTATTATAACATATTTAAACTCATTTGTTTTTGCTTACTGTTGTTATGATGGTTATGGATTATATGTTGTTATGATGGTTATGGATTATATGTTGTTATGATGGTTTATATGTTGTTATGATTGTTATGTTATGGCTGAATTCATGAACCTATGGTATGTTGCTTAAGTTGCTAGAATTAATTCCAGGTGTTTATGAATGCTCTAGTTACCTCAATATTGAATAATTTCAAAAATTGCTTTTACTTGAATGTTAAAAAGGGAAAATTTTCAAAATTATCACTTGTATGATTGAGGGGGAGTTTAATTATTTCACTCTTGCATAATACAATAATCATAATCTAAAATGAATTTTGTCATCATCAAAAAGGGGGAGATTGTTGAGACAAAATCTCTCTAACTTGGTTTTAATGATAACAAAATTAATGAAAAGATTATGATTGTGTTTTAAAGACTAATATGTGCTCTTGAGTGTATTTACATAAGAAAACAGGTTATTATTCATTAAGGAATAAGAAGCAAATTCTAAGTTAAATGCTAAGTATGGAAAGGCCGAGGATGGCCTCACGAGCTGAGGAAACTGCAGTTTTGTATTCTCACGGGTTTGAATCCATTAAACAAGGGCCCAATAGTATTATAAAATGGATTATTTGAATTCATTCAACAAGGGCTGAATGATATTAAAGAATGAATTGTTTGATTCATTCAATAAAGGCAAAATACTATTATTTTAAAGAAAGGCTTTTGAAGAAAAGTTGCAAGAATGAAAAAGAAAGGCACGGTGAATGATGATAGTAGCATGTGCCTAAAGTCAACATTTTGAATTGCATCCCAACACTTTATGAAAACAACATATCACATCTTAGGCTTATTAGGCAAAAGGCTACATGCACCTTTATGTGATACAAAAGGATTTAAATTCAAATATACAAAAAGGTAACAAGAAACATGCCCTAAATAAATGGATCACATGTCTTAAGGCAAGGCAAGAAGCATTCACGTGAAGCCTTCCCATAGTCTTGAAGGAAGGAAGAGAATAGGACATCACATGTTGGTTGAAAGCATTAAATGGAGGAAAGAGAAAAAGCTCACATGTGAAGCTTTATCAAGGCATTGAAGAAAGAGAAGGAAATTGACTCCACACAATATTCAAACCTTAAAACAAGGAAAAAGAAAAAGACATCACGTGTCCCCAAGTGCCAAGAAAACAACTACCTCGTACTTGAACATGGAATGCATATTTCAAATGAGCTGAATGACATTTTCGTAATTATGAAGAAAAACCTTGGCATTTCTCAAATGGTTTTTCCAATGGTCATAAAAGACTTGGCTTATGATATGAACATCACAAGACCTTAAAGTCTTCGAAAAATACAGCTCACATGGTCAAATAACAGCTGTGCATTACTGCAAAAAGAGAATTGACAAGTACTTGTCAAGATCAAGTTACAAGAAAAGTGAGGATGGCTATAATGGCATTCCGTAAATATGATGAAAGACTTGGATTGTTTGAAATAAGGTCCAACGGTCATCAATGGCTTGGATCTCTATAAAATGCATACAAGCTCTCCAATGGAAGACACACACCACACTTGCATAAAAAGATCAAGCATCTTAAAGCTATCAAGAGCAAAAACACCCTCACTTCTTACTTTCTTTGATCCTACACTATATCTTTGTAAATCTTTAGAGAAAGTATTAAGTATCAATCACTCTCATATCACTTTGTAATTTCCGAGTGAGTTGCACTTGGAAATATTCAGAAAATTGATTGTAAGCTTGGTGAAGCTAAAGAATACACGAGTTGTAATCATCCTCAGGTTGAGGATTGATCTGTTTGAGAATTAGTGAAATCTCACAAGGTGTGAGGACTGGACGTAGCCATCTTTGGGTGAACCAGTATAAAATTGTGTGTGTCTCTCTTATTTTACTTCTACTCCTTTGCTCAACTTAGATCTATCAAGTTGAAAAATCTCATCCTCGAGCTAGCCATCCTCAGCGTGAGGATAGTTTTCAAAACACTTATAAATTATTTTTAAACAGCAAAATCCCTATTTAACCCCCCTTCTAGTGATATTTAGCTACATCAGTGTCAATATGATGAATTACAATTAGATTATATGTAAAATATGTTTGCACTTTTAGGGCAATTTATTTAGTGTGTAATTGGTTTACATTTTGCAAAATTTACATTTTCTATATTTTTTTTGTTACAATGTAATAGGTTTGAAGTACGCAAGGACTTCATCATTGATTAATCATTGTTGAAGAACCTAGCTAAACCACTTTGATTAGATCTTTCATCTCAACCATGTTTTTTATTTAAATATAAGTTATTGTGAGTCATAAAAAAAATACCACATTGTTGCTAGTGCAATCTTTTCACCTTCTATTCTACATAAACACAAGAAAAATAAAGTTTGAATTTGAAACATGTTAAATATAAGAAAAAATAATTAAATATACATTAATTAAAAATATCACTCAATATTAATTTATTTTTTTATGTAATAAAAGAATAATTTTACTTTCTTTTCCTATTTAACAAAATATTGCATTTTCAAAACTACTTTTTCCCTTTATTTAATTTTATATTTTTTATATGTAAACTTGTTTCATGATAATTTGATTTTATTACATACAAAATTCTACATTAAAACTATCTAGTGGGGATTGTTAAAAAGATGTCCTATCTTCTATTATCCAAGAGTAAATTTTTTAGTGGTCGTAAAAATTCTCATGATAAAGATGCATACTGTTTGGAGCTTATTCTATATCTCAACAACTTAAGCTTATTTTTAATGAGAATTTGAGATATTTGTTTTCCGGCTTTGTTAGTCGGTCCTTCTTTAATTCCTATGTTTATAAAAAAAATGTGTTTCTTAATTTTTTACTTTTCTGAATGTTCAAATACACGTTTATATTAATTAATTTAAACATATACAATATATCTTTGAATTCACTAATTTCAACAAAATTTAATTAAGAGCTTTTAAGAATACT
>JBBPBR010000008.1:1960444-1972592 GCA_037974775.1 Cicer pinnatifidum
TTGATCTTAGGTTCACTTCACTATTGAAAAATATGTAGTAAAAACTAGAATTAGAATCAACGTTCATATTTCAATATTTTCTATAGGAATAAATAGTGTTAACTTGTTTGTGATAAATTAGCGAACAAGTAACAAGTGATCACTTAAGAGATTAAGGTTCATTCTTATAAAAATATATATTTTGAGACAAGAAATTGGTATTAATCTTTAGGTTCTAGTCTCTACATTGACAATCATAATTTAAAAGAACTATCTATTCTATCATAAAGAGTGTACTTCACTTGAATCTAAACCACTTCTATAATTTTCACGTGAAATTAACCACTACAAAAATTTCAATTTGAAGCAAAACCACTCCAATAATCTATATGATCACATAAGACATATTGCATCATAGTCAACCAATGCTCATATAATATTCAACATTTTATATTTTAATTACGTTCTTTAATATAATTATGTCTGTTTTTTCGCAACACAAACGATCTTTAGCATACTTGTTTCATGAGAATAAAAATTAGATGGAACAATTGGGATGTGGGGTACTTTTGATCAATTTAGACATATAAGAGCATCTACAAGAGCGTTGAAGAACTATATTATCACATGATGAGCAAAAATTGCTAAGGGAAAAGAGGTTCTTTTTACTTTATCTAGCTTCCATATCATTCACACCATTACCAAACCAAACTCCAAAGGCAAGAAGTTAATTTCTTTACAATATGTTCGGAATTTTTTTTCTTATACTATTTTGCATTCATTCTTAGTTTTGAAGTATCTAGCATATGGTCAAAAAGCTCAAAATATCTTCTTTTTTTTTTTTTAATGTGTTGGGGATGGTTATTTATGTTGAAAAGAGCCACTATATTCTAATGAAATTAAGATAAGTAATTAATGAAAATAAAAGGTCAACATAAATTTAACGAGATTCCAAAATGGGTCTACATATTTGAAAGTATTAATTTGGTTATATCTTTAGTTACAACTTTAAAACTCGTAAATTCAAAAATATATTTTGTCAACTTTTTAAATTCTCAATCATTTAATTTGGAGTTTATTTTGGTGTGTGTCGAATTGAATAATAAGATCCCAAGTCATAAGGTGACGTGGAAATGCCTATTTAATTTGTTTTGAAATTATGTTATTTTGCTAGATTTTATATTTTCTTGATTTTAAGTTTAATTTTCTAAGCAATGTTTTAATGGCATGGAAAATAATATTTGTACATCACCATGTGAATAGAGACGGACGTTGAAATTTTGAAACTGGAGAATGTTAAAATAATATTGGGATATGTAATAAGAATTAACCAACAAAACAGAAGACCAACAAAACAGAAGATAAACAATTGCAGAGAAAAAAGAAAACGGAGAACGTTCTACATTTTCTGCTGAAAACGGAGAACGTTTTGCATTTTTTGCTGAAAACAGAGAACGTTCTGGACATAACTGAAAAAACCAGAACGTTCTTGGTTCTCCTTTCTGCCGTTCTTTTAAACCAGTTTTCTCAATCAATGTAAACAAAAAATTAAAGAAGGATAAGAGAAGAATAACACCAATAATTTACGTGTTCGGTCTCAATCTTTCTTTATCTCCCCTTAATCTTTCTTCTATGATCTTCTATGAATCACAAATTGCATATGACTCTCTTCGTTTCTAACTCTTACTGCTACTACAACTTACCACATTGCTGCAACTACATTACAACTTTATTTATAGTATACAAAATTAATACTAACTGTAACCACCTGTCATAATTAATTTGGACAAAGATAGTTATAACAACCACTAAAGCTTAACCAACTTTAGTTAGATAATTTGAGGCACATATTCACAACTCTCCACCTTAACTCAATATCAGAATAATTCAATCATAGTTGTCATCCAAGCTTCTTTGTCTTCACTATTAATGGCTTCCTTGTAATTGCTTGGTTCATCTCTTTGAAGATCTTCAGCAACACTTAAAGCATAACAAATTAAACATGCTTCACCAAATCTAATTGGAGGCTTGACAACCCTTTTTTTCTATATCCCTTACCAAGTTGTAACTGGCCAAATCTGTTTCTGTTGCAGCATTATCATCAAGTGATGTATTAGTGATGTCTTCATCATTAATATCTTGATCTTCAGGTGGCTCCACCTCAATCTAAACACACTCATCATTGTTGTTTGAAGCACTGTTAAATGGAGAACGTTTTGCGTTTCTACAGTTTTGAATCAGAGAATGTTATGCGTTTTTGTAGAACTGACACATAGAATGTTGTGCGTTTCTGCAAAACTGAAACGAAGAATTTTCTTTGTCAATCATGGGCATTCTTGTTTCATCAAACACTACATCTCTTGATATGATGCACTTGGGCACACCTTGATCAATTTTCAACAACTTTTAACCTTTTATTCCTTTAGGATATCCAATAAAAACACATTTGATTGCTCTAGGATCCAATTTATCTTGCCTTGTGTGAGCAAATACTAAGGAACCAAATACCTTTAGATTTGAGTAGTCTGCTGGTTTGCCATTCCACATCTCAATTTATGTCTTAAATCCGATAGTTAATGAAGGACATTTATTGATCAAGTACACTACTGTAACTACAACTTCTCCCTAGAATGTTTTAGGCAGCGCTGCACTTAAGATCATACATCTTACCCTTTCCAAGATTGTTATGTTCATCCTTTCAACAATGTTATTTGATCATTGCTTTTCAATTCTTCCTCTGGTCACATTCAGACTTTCAGCATGATTATCATTCTTTGTGGTTCCAATCATTGTTGCTCCGTTTTTCCACAGACGGAATCAATTGTTAAAATAATATTGGGATCTGCAACAAAAATTAACCAACAAAATAGAAAACAAACAATTGCAGAGAAAAAATGAAAACGGAGAACGTTCTGCGTTTTCTGCTGAAAACGGAGAACGTTCTGCGCTTTCTGCTGAAAACGGAGAACGTTTTGGACAGAACTGAAAACCAGAAAACCAGAAAGCCAAAACATTCTTGATTTTCTGCAATTTTGATAAAATAGTTTTCTCAATCAAATTTAAACGAAAATAAAGAAGGATAAGGGAAGAATAACACCAAGAATGTACGTGTTCGGTCTCAATTGATGAGACCTACGTCACGAGCAAACAAACAAAATTAATCCACTATTAATGATTGAACTTTACAAGATTAAAGTCTTCTCAAGATTGATCTCCTAATATCTCTCACTGTTTATGAACCAACAATACTAGCCTTTCTCTCAATCTTTCTTTTCTCCCTTTAATCTTTCTTCTTTGATTTCTTATGAATCACGAATTGCATATGCCTCTCTAACTAACTTTCAGTTTTCCAGCTATGACATACATCAACACACTTCAACATATTACAAGATATTTTTCAATACATTTTAAGCTATAGTATTTAAAGGCACGTTGCTTAACTAACTATCACAACCTTTGTCATAACTAATTCAGTTATAATAATAACTAACTCCAAGTTTATTAGAGACACACTTTCACGTAGGAAAAACCATATACTATCAATATATTTACAAAAAATTCATTGATTCTTTAGCAATAAGAGAATGACTTTATTGTCATTAAGCAAAAAATATAAAACATACATTATTATCTAAAACTCTCAGTTGCTCTATGGATGTATTCATATTTTGAAATTGTTTTATAATTTTTACATTTGCAACTCTATTAAAATATATATTTCTATGCATATGACCCGACAAGGGCAATGGGCAGTGGATATTTTTCCCCAAAAGTTAAATAATATATTTGGGGTATGAAATACTAGGATCTATTTTGCATAATCAACAAAGAGATGATACCAAATTATATATACATATTGGTGACATTTTCAACCAAATAGTTACATAAAAGGGTAAACAATATCTCTCTCTTTTTCTCTAAATTTTCCAATGAAGGTGAAAGATTGGACTTGAAATACCATGTTGAATCAAATTTTTCCCATCAGATCAGTGTCTTCATGTAATATCTTTAATGATTGAGTTTGAAAGACTAGTTTTTGGAAAACTAGCTGGCTCAACAAAGTATTTTGTATGGTGAGAGAATAAATAGGCATGTCAAATCAAAAGGTAGTTGATTAAGATGTTTTCGGTCTTAAGATTTCTTTCACATATATATTTAAGAAATATAATAATTTAAAATAAAAAATTATTTTATCAAACTTTTTATTTAATTATTAGTGTTATTTATTATTATTGATGCAAACTATAATAATATTTTACAAATTTTGTATATAATAATAATTGAAAGGTACTATAAAAAAATAATAATTAAAATTGCATAAAAAATTGAAAACAAAATTTATATTGAGATAATTTATTTTTACTAAATTGATATTAATCGTAAAATAAAAAGAATATTTAAGGGTTAATAGCAAAATATTTTATTTCTTAATTATTTGATTTTTAGGATAATTGAAATATAATGAATCGAAGTTTAGTTAAAAACTAAAACAAATTTAATAATTAATTATTTTAGTAAATTTAATTTAAATTTAACTTCTTCAAAATAATTTATAAATATGTTTGAGACTTTAATATGACGACATTTTAGAAAAAAACACATAAATAATGAAGTATTTTGTTACTCAACTACCCAACCCATATTGTGATATCCAATGTAAAAGGAGTCAACATTATGACATTTGGGGTCCTTAAATAACAGCTAGGTAGCATCTTAGGTCTCTAATTAATTGACAACAAATTAGTATTTTTGCTTTCAAATCAGGCTAGCTAGAAATTGATGTGAAGATAGACAAACAAATGATAAAGATGTGTGCAATAATACAATTTTTCCATTAATGGTTGATAGGTAGATTCCTTTCGTACTTGGACCACACAATGATGAGTGTAGATTAGTAACATTCAAATTTTATCCATAAAAGCTTTATAAATGTACAAACACGTTAATTGTATATTTGGTTCAATTTGGAGGAGATAAAAATATTTTTTTATTGAAGTTTATTTTATCACCCTAATTGATTCAAATATGAAAGTATAATTTGAAACTTTTTTTTTTAATAATTGATTTTTAACCACCAATTTATTATATATACCAATTTTACATGAATATATTTAAATATAAATTATTTTTATATTAAATCATTAGTTCACCATTTTAAATATAATTTATATGTAAATTCATATAATTTATATGAATTTTAATTAATAATTGAGGGTAGAAAAAGAATAATAAAGTGAGTATTGAAATATCTTAGACTACTTTAAGAATTGTCGATTTTTTTTCTTTCACAAATCAACAAAAGTTTTTTCAGCATATTTTGTCCATACTGACATACTTGTTAAGAAACTTCACAAATGGGCATTCATCCCATGAGTGCTCAAACTTAAACATGTTATCTGTGTCCAATCCAAAAATTTCTTTTGATAGGGGCAGTAAAATAGTGTATATATATATATATATATATATATATATATATATATAATTGTCTTTTACGATATTTTATACACTGAAAATGTTCAATGAGTTTTTCATTGTCAAGTTTATCTAATATGTCATTCTCTATATATGTAAACAATCCATGCTTCACAAAATTGATGGCACAAAAAGATATTTCAAGAGTTGTAGTTGTCATAGTCAAAATCAAAGCTAGCTATATGCATAAATATATCATTGAATACACAATATGCTTTCTAGTTTTTAACAATATTTCAGAAAGATTAGTGATCCCATTTAACTTTGAAAATTTATCATCAAATCGAACATCTATGAAAAAAGTTTCAAATTGACTTTCAAGCTCATTAGCTCTATAGAAGAAAATTCAAATAAATAAAGCTTTGCCAAATGAATCAACTTCTCCTTATCAAATACAAAGAACAAATCTCTTGAATTTAAACTTGCTACACAAGGAAGCAACTAAGTGTTCACCTCGTTAAATCTATTATTAAGTTCTTGAAATTTTTTTTAGCTCTACGCTTCCATCTTCCTTTAGTAAAGGGTGCATCATCCATACTTAGAATAGTAATATCTTGTTTTTAACAAAATAACGGTACTTCATTCAATAAAGTATGTCAACGAGCATCTCTCATACTTCATAACCTTTCTTTGCAATCCATATATCATTTACCATATCTTGATGACTTCTTTGTAATGCTTGAGATAAGTCATTAGTAATTTCCAATATATTCTTCATCATATGCAAGTTAAAAATAAATAAAATAAATTCAAAAGATTATACATATTTTAATAAATGACGATATTCAATTTATTGATTTGATAAGTGATTTTCCTAAATAAATTCAAAGACATCAATTGTCGAATAATACAAAGAGGTCAAGCTAACTAATGTACCATAATGCAAGTTTCATTTTGTATCTCGAGTTCATTTCAATGTAATTTCTTGATTCAAGCTAGAACAACTAGCAATTTCACCACACTTTAATGCCCCATGAACTTTTACATGAAGTTCCAACAAGGTTAGATAGGTTGTTGAACAAACTATTAAAACAACCAATATCAACTTGTTTTTTCGCATCTGCCACAAGTGCCTATTGAAATTGTGAGAAAAACAATGAACATAGGATGCATAATTATTTTCTTTCAAGATTAAACTTTCGAGGCCATTGAATTCACCTTACATATTACTAGCCCCGTCATATCCTTATCCCCACACTCTTGACAAACTTAAATTATGTTTTGCAAACAATAACTTTAATATTAATTTTCATGATATATTGTGTTTGAAACATGAACAAGACAAATAAATTGCTCAACGTCACTTCCTTTATTATTTACATAATGCAAAACAACATACATTTACTTCTTGATTGATATATCTTGAGATTTATCATTAAAATGGAAAAAAAAAATCATCTCTAACATCATCGACTATAACTTTGTTGTCCCACAAATTGCAACTATCACAATATTCTTTTGAGTAGAAAGTGCCACTAATTTAAGATTTTCACGAGCATTTTTTAGAACCATATCAAGCTCTTATCATATTTGACTACTAAAGTTATAAGTGAAGTAATTAAAATATCACTAGAAGGGAGAATGAATAGAGATATTCTATTTTTCTTTGTTTTCTTTTCTTTTTTAAAATAGTATCCTCTGAACTGAACTGAGAACTAGAAAAAATAAAGAGCAGAGAATATAGGGAATGACACACACAAATTTACACTAGTTCACCAAAAATGAGTTACTTTCAATTCTTACTTACTTGTGAGTTTTCACTATAGTTCAAAAAGACTTATCATCTGAAGGGGTTCTTTTCACTATGTATTTTCTTAGCCACACCAGGCTTACATAAATAATTTCTCTTCTTGTCTTATAAGTCATACACAACTATCAACAAGTTAATATTAACTTGAGAATATACATGTTTTTTGAGAGATTTGATTAGAGTGGGTTCTTGCACTATGATATACTTTATAAGAGGATGATGTAAAAATATAACTAAAATTAGTAGAGAGTATGTTGATGATAAGATTGCTTTTTATAGCTTTGATATTTTACTTGTATAATGATTCTTGTGATATTTGAGGATGTGATCATCTGAATTTATAGAAATCACGATGATTCAACTATGAGGAGAAGTACAACATATCCGTTGGGGACTTAGATTTCTCATGGTCGTTGTTTATAATTGTAAATATACCCTTTAGTTGTCTTTGTTATAAGAATGTTGGGAGAATGAGTGTTGTAGTCTATCCTCATATTTGAGTTGTAGAGAATGAAGCTTTCATTAATTCTAATATGACTTGTGCTTTTTGACTTTTCTTTTTTCCAACAATTGTACTGGTTTGCCTTACAAGTCAAAGACATCACTTTTTATACTTTAGTACTTTTACTTATTTTCCCATGTGCGAGGATGATTAGAGAACAAAATTCTATCATATCTTCTATGTTGTTTATCCTCTGACATTTGTACAAGTCTTTTTTATCAGTAATTTTGTCAGTTGGTTGTCCTTTTTGTTATTCATATTATTTTGAATAATTAGGCTAAAAGTAGCCTTATCTTCTCTTAAGAGGACAAGTTAATATGTGTAAAATCTTCATCTAATCAAGTATGTAAATAACTTATTTTCTAAAATTGATGCATTAAAGAGTACAAGTTAGATGATACATATAATTAAAATCTTTTAAACAATTTTGTTATCACTAAAACATTTGAGAGATATTTTGTCTCAACAATAAATTTAAGGAAATTAATTTATTATTTTGAATGAATTGACTCGTCATGACCACAAAATGCCAACTCTTGCTTCAAAAGGTATTGATTGCAATCCATTGTTGAAGTCAAATGAATCCTATATTCTTTTTCATTAAATCTAATTGTTTATTATTAATAATTTCAATACGTTGTTTTTGACTAATTCAAGTTTGACAACTTCTCTATGCATGATTGTGAACATTATTGGAGTTTCCAAGATGGATTTTAAACCTTTCATTTTACTTCCAATTTGCAAAACAGTCAATTGAAAAAGCCTTACCACTTTTTTTTCTCCAAAATCAGCTCTCATTAGATAACAACATAAACAAAATACAACATCTTTGGATACATTATACTTCAACCAATTACCAAATTCTAAAATTCAATCAAAATTACACTTTCAAAAAAGTATTTCAATTTGTCGGCGTTGAAAGTTATGCTCTTTTAATTAAGAAGATATTTTCTGCAAATTAACTCTTTGAATATTATCTCGATCATTTTAATGATAATATGATACTTTATTCCTCTCTTTAAGATCAATAAGAAGATTTTCCAAATCAACTTCTAAAAATCTATTTTCTACAACCACGACTAAATTTAATGGTGTTAATTTTTCACCTTCAACAAATTCTTGAGATTATGATGTAATTTTCTTTTGAAATAAAAGATATAACATTTTAAATCCCAACTAGTACAACAATAAATTATTACCATTGATATATTTTGTTATTTGTAACTTCAAAAAAGTTTAAATAAATGTCTAACTTAGGAAGGGGGAAATGGCAATATGGTTTAAGAAGTCCTAAAACAAAAATCTATTTTTAAAATAAAAAATATAACAAATAAAAAATATATTTCTACAAATTAACCATTATTGAAGAGAAATAGAAAACAAAAAACTAAATTGATTAATGAAATAAAAAATATAACCTTTAAATATTGGTTGTCACTGTGAGTGGTGACTTTGAAAAGAATGAACTTTGGATAAAACTTAGTTGTTGGTGAAGTTAAAAATCTAAACTTTGAAAGTTCAAAATGAAGTAATAGAACGATGAATAGACAAAAAAAAAAAATTGTTGATGATGATGTTATGGTAGAAAAGTAAGAACAAAGAAAAAAAAGTAACGTTTAAGAGAAATAGGGTGGTTGGAAAATTGTAGAAATATATAAAGATTTTTTTTTTTTGACAAAGTAAGAATGTGATTTTAACTTTTGTGAGTCTATAGAAAAAAGTGCGTGACTAATGAGTGAGTTAGTGGGTCTACACTACAAAGTTTTATTTTGACTTAAAAAAATTAATACTTTTATCGAAATAAATTTTAGTTTTTTTATGGGTAAGAGCCCCTATTACCTCTATAGTAGATATGCACCCTACACTTATGAGATATGATAAGAAGATGCATTTTATTATTATAGGTAGTATCAATCACTTCTTATAAGTAATATTTCAACCATACACTTTCATATTTGTACGACTCAGGATTTCTCCCATTTCAATGAAAAATCGATTCATCTATGTGTCTTGTTTTCTTTGAAACATGCCTAAAGTCGCTCATTGAACATGATTTATGCACTGGTAACCACTTTGTGCTATGGTTAGTCTCAAACATCACATGCCCACAAATTTTATGCCTAGTTAAATTATGTAATTTTTTTTTCTTGAATCGCGCCATGAGTCGCTTATTAAATCTTGCATGATCTTTTCCTATTCTAATTATTGTTTCTTTTCGCCATTCATCCAGTGAATTTTTCTAATACCTAACTTGATTTTCTATCCTATTTCTATATTTGTCATGAGATTTTGATTTTGACCACAACTACCCACGTTCAAATTTAAACAACCTTATAATTTTGGTGTAGTTTGCTCTATTGTGATTGTTGGCCTCTTCCCTTTCTTTGTTGGCATTCCTTGGATTTTGAGTTTTTATTTTCTCCTCACAAATTTTGTAGTTGTGTTTGATAAATATTATTATTGGTCCTAAAGGATGCTTAAAAACAATTTTTCAAGAATTCATCAAACATTATAGTTGTCTTGTCAAAACAAAATTTATATTAAAACTCCTATTCAATAAATATAAAAGATTAAAATGAAAAGTTTTTAAACCTATGATTTTTTTTTCATAAAAAATATAAGAAGATAAAATAGCAATATATATAGTCACTCTACCAAAGTTTGAGCAACTACATGAACTTTTCTCTTTAAATTTTTTATTCAAGATTACAATTGGGGAAATAAAAAGATAAAATGCTTCTAAAATTTAAAATAATATATAGATTTATAATTGTATTGGTCCTCCTGGTTAAATTATTTATCATTCATAATGTTTCTTCAATCCAATTTGGATATCACTTTAGTTTGAGCTTAGTTATCCGATGGATAACAAATATGATGTTTAGGGTTTTCACTTCAAACAACTCATGTATACTAGAGTGATTATAAGATTTAAATTTGTGGAAGTGTCTTCCTTTATCATGCAACATGTTAATTAACAATTTGTCACATTTTTATGCAACCTACGTAAAAAACTCAATACCGTATCAATAATTTTCCACTATTTTATTGATCAAAATAAATATTGCATAAAGAGAGAAGAAAAAATATAAAATTTTATAGTATCTATTGAACCAAATATTTTTAAGCAAAATTTATATACAAACTACCATACCTCAACAGTTCTAACTATTGATACTCACACTTTATGCATGTTTGTGAAGTGTTATCCAACCGTAGCTTCTTAATAGAGTAATACTTTTGACACGTGTTTTATGAGGCCAAACTTACCCTTTATAATTATGAGTTAATACTCGTAAAATAATAGTTGGTCCTTATAAGTAATCTTCAAGATCAAACTATCAAATATTCTCTCCAATTGTTTTTGTAAAAGACAAGTAAATTAAAATTTGGTTAATAAAAATTAATGTATCCGATTCATAATATAAATGAGAATAAAATATATAAAATTTTAATGACTAAATTGTTATTTTAACTTATAATATAAAAATGAGCAAAGGGAGTATTTGATATGATACAAACTAAGTCTCATTAATTTAAAACTATTTTCATTGGTAAACATATACGGGCTTTTCACTACAAGCCCAATTAGAACCAGTCTCAAAGCCTCAAACGTCTTTATGGGCCAGATATTTGTTTCAAAATTGTTTAAATAGCATTTCTGTACCAAAGTTTTTTTTCCATATCACGAAATTGAAGAAAACAAAAAACATTATGAGCTAAGTTGGAGCACTAAGTTTCTTGGTGTAAACAATTTGGATGTAAACGGCAATTTCTAAGTTTTTCTTTTCCATAGAGTCACACATTTTTTTTTATAATTATATTCACGAATTAAAAGTAATTTGAATTCAGTCAATAAGTAAGTAAAATTTGATGAAACAATATTTTAAGAATACTTTGAATTAAGAGTATTTTAAATATCTATCGTTAACTAAAATTTGTTTAATCACTCGAAATTAATTATACCGTTTAACTTCATATTATCAAGAGTGCTAACAACCATATGTATAAATGTTTCAATACACTCATTTTTTAGTTGAAATTCAACCGGTTTTCACTAAATTATGTATAAATATCTCAAATGATTTGGTGGGAGTCATAAATTTCACCAAAACGAAATGTGTTAAACAAGTCTGATGAAGTATATACTTTGTTTTGACTTCAATTATAAATAAAAATACATAAATTAAAATTTATTAAAAATGATAATTAAATATATTTCATTTTTTAGTAATGGAAATACATTTACGAATTTATTCATAATTATAGTGTTTCACATTTACTAATTTATCCACACAATATTAAGTAATTAATATAAAAATAGTTTTAGATTAATGACATAGGAATAAATTGATTACACTTTTACTTGCATTTTTGGTTTATGAAAATTTTCACTATATTAATTTGTTTTCGTAAAATAAAACTATAAGGAGAAGAGTGGTTTT
>JBBPBR010000008.1:1974366-1986429 GCA_037974775.1 Cicer pinnatifidum
ATAGACAAATAAATTTATGTTGTGATAACATAGATGTGGAATTACGAAAAGATATCACATATTCAATTAATATGTGACATCATAGTTCAATTTTTATAAAAGTAGTTTCAATTCATGGTCACCAAATTATACAAATTTGGTTTGCTTTAGTAGATACTATTAACAATTTAATCGGATTTTAATAAACTTTTGTAGCAATTCATTTTGATTTGGTTTTCTTCATTAACCAATCCATCAACAATCCTAATTTTTGTATTCTTATAGATTTTTTATATTTTTGTGATATTATCAAATTTTAATTCAATATTATATTTAATGAATTTCATCTATCAATATATCATTGCTATTCACTATATGAGCACGTTAGTGATTAGGGATGACAATGGGTAGGGTACTATAGTACCCGTCCTCATACCCACGATTTGAAAAAAATACCTATACCTATGTTCATACCTTCTTGGATATCAACTTTAATATCCGTATCATTACGCTCTAGTTACTTAAGTATTCATTCTTATACTTATTATCTACACTTTAACTAAAATAGATCGATAAATAAATGATATTGTTGTGATTAAATTTAAAAACTATTCAAATATCTTAAATTCAATTATAAAGTATTATAAATCAAAATATTTTCTAACTCAAAACATTTAAAATGAACACTCGTTACAATATACATTTAAATATCTATAATAATATTTTATGAAGTTGCAAGTCATACGACAATATTATTCGAGATCTGTAAAAATAATTGATAGGAAGTTGTAAGTATAATTATAAAGTCACAATTATTTACCTATTCATTATAATCAAATTCTTTAAAATTTTGCAAAGGTCTATCTTTCAGTTATAAATATTGTATTGATCCAATAATATTAATAGATGTTGAAACGTAAAAGAAAATAATTAAACTAAACTAAACACTAATATAATAAATAAATAATATATTTATATAAGTGTGCGTGCATAATGGAGTGAGTACTATAGTACCCGTACTCTGCATCCATATCCGCTTAATTTGTCAGGTTATTATCCGTCTCTATGCCCATACTCATTATGTGAGTTTTTACCTTATCCATTGGATTTTTTTGCGGGTACCTAATGAGTCTGGATCTAAATGTCATCCCTAATAGTGACCCCACTTAATCATATATGATATATCGATTAATCAAAATTTATATGCCATTTTTATAGATTCATTTCATTGAATAATGAGGGGAGCTTGGATCATCACGTTGGGTCATCAGCAACCACAAAAGAGGGTTGACCTTCAAAAACGCATAATCAAAACGGCGGGTGTGTCTAACAAGCCAAGACTCTTGAAAATGCAAAATAAAATTACCTAAGACTAAAACATCTTAAAATCAATCAACATATATATTTTAGGGTCAAAATTTACAAAAATGCACAATAGTCATTTTGATTATGTGCATTTATGGGGACTAAGACCCTCAATGATGTTTAATAAAACCAAACTATTGTCTTCCTCCCTCCCATTATTATTTACTCATTCATCAATCTATTTACTCTATTATTTTCTCTTCTTCTTCATGGTTTCTCCTACTCTCCATTCTTACGTTGTTTATCATCGCCATATATTGATCACACATGTCTTGTTTATCATTGCCATATATTGCTCACACACTCATTTTACTATTTTGTGAAATTTTTGTTGAAGCTACCATCGGAGCTCCCATCATAGTGTCAAACGAATCGTACCACTAGATTTGACTGCTACTTGCAGTCACCAACATACTAATTGTAACTATAATTTTAAAGATTTTTGTCATAAATAAAATACCATTTTCAAAGACTTGAACCTCTAAGACCTGAACCTCTAGAAAATTCGATGTCAATTTAGAGTCACAAACTTACGTAACGTTTTATGTAGTTTTTTCATAAAGAATCAATTTAATAAAAATATTGCTCTACTATATACACATATAAAATTTTAATATCTTATATATTCATGATCAATTATATGAAATTTTAATATCTTATATATTTATGACTAGTGAGATGTGGTTATAATCTATTGATATAATGATTTTAATGTATTATATTGTGATTATACTTTACAACTATTTAAGGAAAGTCATCTATAATTCAAAGATTTAAAAGTAACTATAAAAAAATAAAAATATATCTTATAATTGACCACAACAATAGTAGTACTTAATCTTTATATACCGTAAATAATTGAGTGGTCCATTAATATTTACTTGAAATAACTAGTTCTTTCCCATTTTGTTGTTTTTTTAAATATTCTTTCTTTTGATGCATTTTTCTGCTTATTTTTTTTTTCTTGGACATGGTGCCTGTGATAATTAGTAAAAAAAAGTTATTGTTAAATGATTAAAGAAGAGAAGATTTTGTTAACAACAAGAATTGAACATTAGTTTCCTTTTTTAAACTTAAATATTTTAATTCATACTAATGAACTATACCTTCACGAATAAAAAACCGGAAATTTAATTCTTGTTAAGATAAACTTCACAAAAACTTTTAGATTCATTGTGCGCGTTCACTTGCTAGTAGGAGGGGTGGTGTTTACATCCAAACTAATTAAATTAAAAACTATAAATTAATAATAAAAAAATATGAAAAATTGCACAAAACTAAATATTATAAAATATATTTGAACCTTTTTAGTCAACACAACTCGGATCAAATTCAATTTTAAATTCATGTTAAAAAATTAACCAAATTACATACATAAATTTTAATAGTTATTTATTTATTTAATTGACTACAATGTTACAAACTGACTCTATGAATACAATTCAATTTTACATCAAAAAAAATACTTTTTTATTAGTATAAAATATTGTATTAGACTATTATTTATTGGTTTTTATTATTTTTAAATATAATATTCTTTTTGTTTAATATGATGTATATTTTTATTTGTTATCTGGAGAATGTTCAAGGATAGAGATGATAGAGACAATTGTTTATATGAGAAGAGGAATTAGTGGAGCAATGTATAATTTAATTGGCTAACGTTCATTTGCAATTTAATGTAGTAAACAAGTGGTCCTAAATTAATATGCAAAGATGATTATATTCAGTAAACGACATATGTTGTTCATTCAAAAGTATCATTACTTGTGTGGAAGTTGTTTCAAAAAAGGTTGCTTACAAAAGATAATTTTTTTTGTCGACGAATCATTTCCTTCGAAGATCAATAATGTGTACCAAATTGCGGGAAAATTGAAACAATATGTCATTCGTTCTTTGTGTGTACTCTTTAACTGGTTTGACTATATGGGTGTGTTTTATATGGATGCAATCAATCACACTAACTAATTTGATGGATTTTTTTATGCAGTCGTGTAATACATTAAAGAATTAATTTAGTTTGGTTTGGAAATCAAGAAATGAAGCAACTTTTTCATCTACATGTTTTGAATGCGGTGGAAATCTAGAAAGAGATTCATGTGTGTGTGTTTTTTTTTAAACTCATCTTATTATATTTAATGACTTTGAATTCTTATTATATTTAATGACTTTGAATTTATGTTGTTCTTGATTAATGTTTACTACCAATTTAAATTAATTAATATCACTTTTTAGACAAAAAATAAAAAAGAAAATATTGAAGATGGTCTTTGAATGCCAAAAAAAAATATTCCTTCAAATTGTAGAGTTGTATATTATCAATATTGTAAAATCATTTCTTGAATAGCAAAATGTTAATCAAATTTGTGTCTCTTTCTAGATTTGTTGTTAAATACATATAAGACACCGATCACTTAATTAATTTCAAAGTCCTCTTTAATTCTATTAACTTAATGAAATTTTAATTTTTACAACAAATATCAAAGGGTACTAAATTGATATAATTTTAAATTTTCAACGACTAATTTAAGTATTTGCTCTATAATACATCAACGTATTAACTTATTTATTTTTAATTAAAAATAAAAGTCAATGATACATGTCCCAAGTAAAATTAAATAATCTATAAACACTATAAAAAAATTATTTTTGAATATCAATAATAAAATTATTGACAAAGAAAAATAGTATGAACACTAAATTGATATAATTTCTTTTATAGTTTAATGATAGAGTTACAAATTTTATGTTTCTTGGTCGTCTATTTAGAAATTTAAGTCTTAATTAAAATAATTTTTAATCATATTTTACTGGTATTAGATATTATCATTTGCAAAGGAAATCAATCAAATGGAATGTTAGGTATGATGTTAGTTAATGATTATGCCTATGAATTTAGCTTTTCTTGTGAACTAATGATTATATGACTTCTTATTAATAACTTAAATGCCACTAGATAGTAACAAATTCAAAGTTGAGATTAAACACCACTACCAAAAACATATAGCTATGTAGGCTTTCCATAGTTGTAGGAGGTTTCTTGAAAATGACTTAATGCCAAGCTAGATATACAATCTACCAAACCTCACAAATGAAATTAAATTGAATCCTGGCCGTTAGATTTCATAAGAGTGCACTATTTCATGTAAAGGCCCCATAATGACACAAAGCAACCACTAATTGATGAGGGATAGTGAGAATCCAATAAAATGGTTAGCCATATATGATAACTTAGGCCACACAACTTTTTACGACTCAAAGGTTGAGACAATTAAACCAATTTTGCTAATATTTTCATTTTAGGAAGGTTCGCCTAAAAATTTAAATGGTTTATTTGAGGAAAGTTGCCAAGTCCTCTTAAATAGAGGCACATGGGGCATGTGCAAACCACAGTTCTGGCTTAGCCTAGTACACTACAAGGGTCATGAATGATTTCCACTATTTGATAAGGCACGTTAGAAAAATTAGATTAAAACATGACAAAATAGTAACCGACATATGACAAGATGTTTTGCTTTTTGTGTTGGGGCATAGTATGATGTTGCTTTAAGATGTACCAATACACTTCAAATATAGTGTTTTTTCCCTCCACATATTTTGATGGTCTAATCTTAATTTGAGATATTCTAATCTTAATCCACAACAAGAATACATTGAATTTGTGAGGACTTCTTAATTTGAGATACTCTAATCTTAATATATGAGCCATTGTAAGACAATAAATATAGAGATATTTTTTAACTAAAACTTCTATTATGGTTCATTATGTTTTGGAAGACTAACATCTTTTTTTGAGATGAGTTTGTACTTCAACATACAATTTGGATTAGAGATAAGATATTAAATTAAATAAATCGAAAATAAATATACTATATGAATCTTTTCACTTATATAGAATTTAATATCTATTTTTTTTAATGTGAAATTCTTACTAAAATTTGATACACCAACAATTTCCTTTTAAGTGTAAATTCATCTATTTATAAGTGTAAATTCAGTTGACTATGTAGTTAAACTCAATTTTTGCATTGTTATAATATAAATTTGGAGCTATTCTGCCGCTTTCACTATCTGACTCTAACTCGTTAGCACTAAAATCTCTATTAAGTCTACGACGAAAACGAAAGGTCCAATCTATTTCAAGATCAAGGGAATGCAGATTCACATAATTGACCTTAGTCATGCATCTTGAAAATATAACATTGCAATGTAAAACCACAATTATGGAAAATCCTATCAAATAAAATTTAAAAAATTTAAAAATACCACAAAAAATTTACAAAAATCAAATATAGACAACATAATTTTTTGTGTGGAATTTTTTGAGAATATGAAAAAGTCAAAAAATTAAAAATGATGGTCTAAACGAAGAAATTTGGGATTTTGAGGCAGAAATCCCATAATAGTCTTGTAATTCCATAAGTTCATTGTCTAGAATATAACTTGAGTATTAGCATAATTCGAGTACATAACATATCTATGGCTCAAAATAATTTCCTATAAAGTTTAAGCAAAATATAGCATAAAATGCTATGCTTCATTTCTCCAGCTATTGATTTAAGTCTTTTTACCTGTAAAACATTTAAATACCGTGAAATGAGATTAAATCGTTAGACGTGAGTAATCTAATTAATTAACATTTTAATTCAAAGATATATTTATCTTATGAGTTTCTCTTCTATGTATAATTTTGACTCTTATTAAGTATTTAAGCCATTAGACGTGAGTAATCTAATGATTTAAACTCTATCTAACAAGCATGACATAAAGACTACCATACACTCATTCTTGAAAATTCTAATCTGCAAAATATGGATGATGTGAATAATAGTGGGACTGTGTGGATGCAGTATTTATCTTACAAATACCAGGCTCGAATCCCCTGAAAGACAAAAACTCGTTATTTCAACCCGATGGATAGGGGACGAGAAGGTCGTGAGGTAGCACTGCTGGTAACGGTAATGGTTGGGATGTTACATTGTTGCTCCAAGAATTTGATTTGGAGATTAAGGAAAAAAGTGTAGTTGAGAATCTGGTGGCAGTTCAATTGAGCATAATATAATTGGATGAGAACCCCACTCCCATTCAGGATGACTTCCCATATGAGCAATTGTTATAGTTGCGTGAGATAACTCTTTGGTTTGCTGATTTAGATAATTATTTAGTTGCTAGAGTTCTTCATGTATATGCGTCTAGAGCACAAATACACAAACTTAAAAGTGATGCCAACTATTATGTGTGGGATGATCTATATATGTGGAAATTCTGTAGTGACCAGGTAATTAGGCGATGTAACCCCACCATGAGACTCAATCCATTCTTCATTTTTGTCACGCCTCTCAAGCAGATGAACATCTTGGTCATCAACAGACAACAAGAAAATTCTTAGTCTTGGGTTTCTTTTGGTCCACTTTGTTTAAGGATGCTTTCGAGACTTACCGAACTTGTGAACATTCCCAAATAGCAGGAATATCAATCACTCATAGGAGTGAGATGCCTCAACAGCTTATACTTTTCGATGAAGTGTTTGATGTGTGGGGCATTGACTTTATGGGATTTTTTCCTCTATCTTTTGATATTGTCTATATTTTACTTGTTGTTGATTATGTTTTGAAATGGGTGGAAGCAATACCGACTAAGACTAATGATTCTAAAGTTGTTGCAGGTTTGGTCAGATCAAATATTTTTTGCAGGTTTGGAATACCCCGAGCCATCATAAGTGATCAAGGCACTCAATTTTGCAACCGCAACATGGATGCTTTGCTTCAGAAGTATGGGGTTGTGTATAGAATTTTCTACACCTTATCATCCTCAGACTAATGAGCAAGTTGAAGTCTGAAACAGGGAAATAAGACAGATTTTAGAAAAGATGGTACAATGAAACAAGAAAGATGTAGCCATCGGTATGAAGAAGCTATATGGACTCATGAACATCCTACAAAACACCAATAGAGATATCCCCGTATCGACTTGTGTTTGGTAACGCATGCCACCTTCTAGTGGAAATAGTGCATTGTGCTTCTCGAGCAGTCAAGAGTTGTAACATTGAGATGGAGAAAACAAGTATGGAGATAAAACTTCAATTGCAACAACTTGAAGACCTTAGACTTGAAGCTTATGATAACTCCGAGATCTACAAGGAGAAAATTAAGTACTTTCATGATAAGATGGTTTATAGGAAGGAATTACCATTGACCAAAAAGTTTTACTATTCAACTCTCGTCTGAAAATTATGGTAGGGAAACTTCGATCTAAGTGGATTGGCCTTTTTGTTGTTACTAACACTTTTCCTCATGGTGCAGTGGAAATAAAAAGTCAAAACACCGACAAAGTGGAAATAACTTGGATTTGAACGCTAAATTGTGTATCATATGTGATAGGTCATTAACCTTTGTGAGATTTTAAGTCTTATTATGGATTAAATACATTTTTTTTTTTCATTTTTTTGTTTCTTGTGTGTGAATTCACTCATGATTGTTAGTTACGCTAGAACTTGACTTACTCTTGTTACCATGCATATATTGAAATAATTTAAGCATTTGTTTCTTGTTAAGCTACCAGCCAAATAAGGTTATCATACATTATCCATTTATTTAAGTCAATTTGAGCATAATTATCACATTCTTTCTTATACACCTCATTACAAGTCTAAAAGTAAAAAACAATGAAATGACCCAATATTGAGGAATAAAGGCCTCCTTTTTTAAATAAGTGTGGGGGTGCTCAACTTATTTGTTGGTTAGATTTGGGGTTCATTTTAAAAATAAAAATTAAAAATGATAATAATAAAATAAATAATAAAAATTAAAAATTAGAAAAGAAAAGAAAAAAATAGAAAATTATATTGATTAATAAATAAGGAAAATGGTTGTGCTGTAAATAAAGAGTTATGGTGGGAAAAAAAAAAGTGTGAGAATAAAGTTAATGATATTTTGTTGAATTATCTCTCAATGTTATTTTTCTTTCTTGATCACTACTCTTTTATCTTCTTTGATTTTTTAGCCTTAGTCTCCTTAGGATTGTCTCACTCTTAACTTGGCTTTGTGTTACAATCTTAATAAAGATCTTTTGATCATTATGTGCATGTGTTTCAAATATAGATGTTAGAGGTTTGTCAAGCCTATGGTAATACTAGCTTTTATGATGTGCTTTGAGGGTAAACAGTAGCCCAAATACTTGAGTGTTGAGAGAATTTTATATATTTGGAGGACTCTATCACTTATGATACATTCTTTAGTTAACGTTTTCTCTTGTTTGTTTTGGTTGTGATTAAAAGCTATTCATGATTGTCTTAAGTTAAATTTTTTTTCTTCTCTATCACCACTTTGCATTCATGAGAATATTTGGAATCACATGCATTATTTTGTTCGGAGTGCAAAAGTTTAAGGGTGGGGGAATTTGATCAAATCATTTTAATACATGTTTCTAGCTTTTTACTGAGGTATTTAAAAGCTCTTTATAGCTTAGATTAATATTTTAGCTTGTTTCTAAACTTTGAGTCAAAATTGAATTTTAATTTTATCGATTCATGCTCGCTCTGTAGGCCATAACTTAAGCTCTAGATATCGGATTGACGCATGCACGCAGACGTTGAAAAGTTAAAAATGTAACACCCCGACCATTCGGCGTTACCGGCAATGTTACCTCACGAGCTTCTCGCACCCCCCTTTCCTCAAATTGGAAATCCTTGCGAGTTTTTGCCTTCCGTGGGATTCGAGTCCGGTACCTAGGGGATAAGTACCGCCTCATATTTTAAAATCTATGGAATTCTAAAATAATAGTTGCAATAAAAAAGTTGATAAATTTAAGACCTTTCATATATTTAGAACCTATTCGAACTGATTTTTATATTTTAGTTTTCAAATTTTATTTTGAAAATAAATATGTTCAAGTAAAATATTGTTAAATTAGTTTTTTTTTATTTTAAAAATAATTTTATAAAAATAAAAAAATTTAATTGCAGTTTTAATCCTCCTATATTTACTAATTCACGAACTTGATTTTCCTATTTTAAAAGCAGAAAATTTTGGTTCCTTCTTCTGATTTTTTAACTAAAAAATAATGATTTGAGATGTTTTAAATAATATGACATGTGATATAATAATATAGAGTACCACCAACGAAATTAGAATAAACCACCGTAAAAATAAGCTTTCAGCTTCGGAAATTTTTCATATTTATAAGTTAATTAATAACATATAAATAATTAATGCATCGAGATGGTTTTATATCATACAATTATATGTTATATCATTTAAAATTTATCAAATCGTCATTTTTAGTTGAAAAATATTAACGAGAGACCACAACTGTCAACTTTTAAAATAGGAGTATCAATTTCTTAAATACATAATAATAGAGGGACCAATATTGCAATTAAGTCAAAATAAATTTTATGATTTAAGTTTTTATTTTAATTCTAACACCCCATCATCAACGACAAATTAATGCTAATTATCCACCAATTCAACCAACACTATGACTACGAGCCTAACCACCGTCGATCAGCAGCAAATGTAAATTATTCACTACTTCAATCAACGTTAAGACCACGAGTCTAACCAAACTCCAACTACTACTAACCACTTTCGAGCACTACTTTTACCACCACTTTAACCACCGTCAACCACCACTAGACATCAATTTGACCATGCTAAACACTTTTGATCATCCCTCTAATCTTCGTCGATCATCACTTTAACCACTATTAACAACTATTTTGACTATCGTCAGCGGCCATACTGACATCGTTGACCATCACTCTAATTCTCGTAGGTCACCACTGGGACCCTCCAACCACCCATCAATCACTACTCTAATTCTACCTAAACTTCCACTTTCAATCACTATTATAAAAATACATTTAAAATTTAAATTATAATATTTCAAACATTTTATTTTAAAAAGATTAAAATTAATCCTCTCTAACGAACACTTGTTTATCAATTTAAATTAGAAAGGAACAAGGAAATGATAATTTGGAAAATAAACATTATAGGATGCATGGTATTGAAAAAAATTCCTTTAACTATTTGTCATAAACAAACACCATCATACTATTACATATATTTTTTTTAACCATGTGTGCATAAGTTATTCTATGTAAAAGTTAGAAGCATAGTACAATCAAGCATGCATGTGTAAGAATGAAAATGGACAAAGTGTTAATTTCCACCTTCATCTAAACACACCATCTCATTAACACAATTCTAGCTATAGTAAAGTTCATTCTTTTGGAAAAAAAATTAAAATGGCGGAAAAGATAGCTATATATATTTCAAATATGTAAACAATAGAATAATTTTTGGAATAGACATATACCTGATTCATGTGTTAACGTATACCTGAATTTTTGTTTCCTTCCATGCTCAAATGCCTAACTTGTCTACTTTTTATTCAAGCACCTCACATGAAAAATATCTATACATACAAAAAGTGGTACTTTGCTAACTCCTTTTTTTATGAAAGCTAGCTATAGAGCAACACAATAAGTGTCTTACCCTTTGCACATTCTATACATGTTAATTTTGGTTTGCAGCCACTTGATGAAATAACTAAAATGACTTGTGTTTGTGTCTTTCTATTTCATTGCTACATGAATTTCTCTCTCACCATATGCAAAAGGTATGTTATATGTACCTTTTTAATTAATACCACCATTATCTTTTATATTTTCATTTATATATGTTCACTTTAATTTAAATTTATACATGTAATATAGTTTATATATTTAGGGTTTGACCAAACCATATGCAACACCATATATAAGAATATTTTATATAAATATATATATCTATGTTAGGGTAGCTAATAGCTTAGTGTTTTTGTGTTACTTTTACTTTGGTTAATTTTAGTAATCAATTGCATAATTGGCTAATAATTAAGTAGAGAGATAAAACTATATGAAACTAAATAATATTTAATACTTTCTTATCACCCTTTTTATATTTCCCTCTATTAGTTTGAACTAGCTTAAATCAACTTTTTTTAATATGTTCGAAGATTAATGAAACTTCTTTATTTCAACAACCAAAATGATTAGACATGTGGACCTTATAATGATCTCAAATAGACACCAACTAGTTGAATGGAGAATTAATTATCATTCTAGTATAGAACTTACCAAAATGGGTTAGTGGCTTTATGAAGATTAAGAGAGATTGATGAAAACTTTGGTTAATAGCATTAATATGAAGTTTAATTCATTAGCTTATAAAGGAAAATATTCTATAAGCAAAAACTTCTATAGTTGCTATACTTTTACACATTTGTTATACAAAGTTATAAATACACTATGGAAAAACTTATTGCATATGCATGAATATATAGTAAAAAATGAATGGTATATTAACTGAATTTCTAAACATTATTTTTAACCATATATATGTAGAAAATTAATTTCAGAGATGGAAAATATTGAAATATAAAAAAAGTAAAAATTATTGAGAACGTAAAGGCAAGTGGAGTTTGGTATAGTGTGGAATGCTCAAAGGTTTAAAATGGAATCAAAATCAGCATCCAACAAAAAATAAATAGAAACTAAAGAAAACAATAACCAACCAAAAAACCAATATTCCTCATCATATCTCAAACTCAAAAATACAAAGCAATGAAACAAATTAAATCCTTAACACGCATCTTAATTAATTACACAAAAGATGTGTTAGGTATGAAAATTTCCCTAACAAGATGATCATCAAACAAATCATAACAAAAAAA